>BSBN01002109.1:0-45397 GCA_027924645.1 Cunninghamia lanceolata | reverse complement strand
CAACCCGTTTTCCAAGTAAATTTTCACGAAATCTTCCTTCTTTACCTTGGAGGAAATCTGAGAAGGATTTATAAGGTCTATCGTTCCTGTCTCTCACTGGTTGTCCGCCGATACTGTTATCAAGAAGTGCATCTACGGCTTGTTGGACTAATCTCTTTTGATCAATAAATAAACCCGGCATTAGAAATACACGACTATTTTCTATGGATTGGAAAAGATTATTATTTCGACGGATAACTCTTTGATAAAGTACATTGAGATCCGAACTAATAACTAAACCTTCCGGTAATTGATACATTGGTCTCAGGTCGGGAGGAAGAACTGGTAATAGGCGTAGAACCATCCATTGTGGATCTACGTTTGCTCGAATAAAATATTTAGCTAATCTCATCCGTCTAACCAAACGATCCTTTCTGCTTCGAAGTTTTTGAAGTTTTTGCTCGTTAAATTGAGCATATATTTCTTTATCACTAAATACATTCTCTGCCTCCGCAAATAATATAGATATTAGCTCATCTATTCTCTTCCATTCTATATATGAACGATCTATAATAATTTGCAGATCTAGACCAGCTAATTGGTCTCTGATAGCTTTTCCTCCAGTGGCTATTTCTCGCTCTTGAAATAGTGCAAAATCCCAAGAGAGATAATAAGCAATAGTTTCTAGCCAGGATTTACCCTCATATTGAAATAAACCCTGAAATCGCAATAAAGTCGGCTTGTTAGCTATGGGCCTAGTAATACAAGCATTTGGATAGGTTATTCTAATCCCCCCCTCAGAATCGGACATGAAAGTTTCCCCTCATCCGGCTCAAGTAACTATACCGAAATGGAAAATGATTATGTATGATTGTGCAAAAAAATGTTTTTTGCTCTGTATAAAACTAAATAGTTACTCTTTGCTCAAGTTCCAAGTGAATTCGATTATTGGTTTACGATTCGTATTATGACATAAATATGGAATTAGTGAGCAGTCTCCTCCCTTTTGAACGATACATTTCTTTGTGAAAGACCTTCAATTCATTTGAAATTCATAAGGGATTTACTTGTCTGTATCTCGTTATAATTGATCCTATAGGTTTCTATTTTACTTCGATGGTTACAATACTATTTGAAGCATATGTGCGATGAATAGACTCCTATAACCATATCTTCTTTTTGGTCTAGAATAAATAATGAAAATGAAACAGATTATTCATTCCATTTTGAATAATAAAAGAAGTATTTTACGAAGTCCAATTAGCAATTTAATATACAAGATATTAACCCTAGATCCATTCCTCTTTATCAACATCTTTTTAAAATGCTTCTAATTCTGAGCTTCATGCTACTCTTCCCGAGGGACGTGTCAGAGCTAAGGGCATCCCAATTAGATTGAATAGGATGACAGTTCCTACGGATCTGTACAATCGGAGCTTGTGATCAAGTCACACATCGCAGTATACTGGGTCTTCTAATTCTTTACGAGTTTTATCTAATAGATCCGCGATATAACTGGGGCGTCGTTTGAAATACCAAATATGAACAACCGGGCATGCCAATTTAATGTATCCCATTCGATATCTTCGAATTCGAGGATCAACAACAAGTTCAACTCCACATTTGGTACAAAAATCGGATTTTTCATTTTCGTTTTCGCTCTCGTTTTCGCTCTCGTTTTCGCTCTCGTTTTCGCTCTCGTTTTCGCTCTCGTTTTCGCTCTCGTTTTCGCTCTCGTTTTCGCTCTCGTTTTCGCTCTCGTTTTCGCTCTCGTTTTCGCTCTCGTTTTCGCTCTCGTTTTCGCTCTCGTTTTCGCTCTCCATCATTTGATATTTTACACAAGCACAAACTCCCCTTTTCTTAGGTCCAAATATTCTTTCACAAAATAATCCATCTCTCACTGGTTCATAAGTACCAGATTCTACAGTATCGTCTGAAGTCACTTCTCCGACTCTTTCCCCATTAGGTAATATTCTTTCAGACCAAGCAAGAATCTGCTCGGGAGAAACTAATCCAATTCGAAGTTGTTGATGTTTATACTGGTCACTCATAAAAGATAAATTTTGATTCATTTTGATCAAACTTCCTTCTTATCTATCTGAAAGTCTATCTCAGATATAATAGTATGATTCAATTCTAGAGCTAAAGATCGTAGTTCTCGACTGAGCAATTGGAAAGATTCTGGAGGAGTGCTAGGTTTAGGCATTGGTTCTCTATTGATAATGGCACCAAATATTTTTTGACGATCGTCCATATGGTCAGATTTTATAGTAAGCATCTCGTGTAAAATATAAGCAACACCAAAACCTTCTAGAGCCCAAACTTCCATTTCTCCTACTCGTTGCCCTCCTTTTTTTGATTTTCCTTTTAGAGGTTGTTGTGTAACCGTTGCATAAGGTCCATTGGAACGTGCATGAATTTTGTCATCAACTTGATGACACAATTTGGATATATAAGCTATTCCTATTGTAACAGGTTGTTCAAAAACCTTTCCTGTTCTTCCATCAATTAATCGATGTTTTCCAGGATGATCAGGTTCAAATACCCATGGATTAGCTGTTTGCTCGCTAGCTTTATAAAGCTCAGAAAACACTAGTTTTCTAGAAGCTTCTCGCTCGTACCTTTCGTCAAAAGGTGCTAGTCTATAATGTTTGTTCATTAGTTTTCCTGCTAAACCAAGCAAACATTCAAAGATCTGTCCTACATTCATTCGTGAAGGTACTCCTAATGGATTTAATACCATATCCACTGGTGTTCCATTCTGTAAATAAGGCATATCTTGTTTGGGCAAAATTTTTGAAATAATCCCTTTATTACCATGCCTTCCAGCTACTTTATCACCCACTTGTATTCTACGTTTTTGTGAAATATATACATAAACTATTTCCATAATATCGCCGAAATAATCATCCTCTTCATCCGTCATCTGGGTCTGGATACATCTCACATCGATAACTCGACCTCTTACACCTTTAGGGACTCTAAAACATTTTTCTTTTCCAGTAGGTGCCTTAATATCAAATAAAGCTTGTAATAATTTTCCTTCTGGAGTATTGTATATAGAGTCTTCTTCTTCTGCTTCCAGTATTATTTTACCTACTAATACATCACCTGTTTCTACCCAAGATCCTATCATTACAAGGCCGTTTTCGTCCAAATGACGGAGTAAGTAAGCATTGAAATGAGGTATTTCTCTAGTGATTACTTCAGGGCCCTGGTTCGTAAAATAAACTCCAATTTCGTATCTTACGATCTGGAAAGAAGTAAAAATGTCTTCATATACCAGACGTTCACTAATAAGTATTGCATCTTCAAAATTGTATCCTTCCCATGGCATATAGGCCACTAAGATGTTTTTTCCCAAAGAAAGTTCTCCGCCTACTGTAGCTGCACTGTCTGCTATAATTTGTCCCCTCTTTACATATTCCCCTTGGCGAACTCGGGGTTTTTGATGCATACAAGTATTACTATTAGAACGTTGATATAGAATCAATTCTGTTTCTATATTGTCTCGAACAACGGATGAAGTTATAGTGATATTTCCACCATCAATAGACTGTATTTTCCCCGCTTGCTTGGCTATAGCTACACTTCCTGAATCTAGACCTACTTGACCCTCCAATCCAGTTCCGACAATACACTTCTCGGGTTGAACAAGTGGAACTGCTTGACGCTGCATATTAGAACCCATTAAAGCACGATTCGCATCATTATGTTCGATAAAAGGAATAAGGCAAACTCCAACGGAAAAATATTGGAAAGGAAAAATACTTCTGAAATGAATTTGGTCCCATGCAAAAAATAAAAATTCTTGTTGAAATCGAGCTGGAGTAAATTGTTCCTCTGGAACCCCTTGATTTAATGTCAGAGAATTTCCTGTAGCTATCCGATAGTATTCCTCTTCTCCCGGTAATAGATAAACCATATTTTCTTCCTTCGATCTCTCAGATAGCCTATGGAATGGACTTTGTAAAGAGCCATAATGACCAAGCGTTGCATAAATAGATAACGATCCAATAAGTCCAACTTGTATTCCTTCGGACGTCGTAATCGGACAAATACGTCCATAATGACTAGGATGAATATCCCGTGTACGAAAAGGAGCAGTTCGACTTGTCAATCCTCTAGGGCCCAAAGAGCTCACTTTTCGACTATGAACTATTTCTGCCAATGGATTAGTTTGATCCAAAAATTGTGATAAAGGGTGTAAAGAAAAAAAATTTTGAAAAGTATTTGTTAATGGAATTAACTCTCCGAATTTCTCAAGAGTTATTTTCTTTTTAGGACTGATTAATGCAGATAACATACTTGTTTCAATTGCTTCTTTTAAATCATATAGAGCTAATCGTAATTGCTCTTGTAATAAATCTGCTACAGAACGAATATATCGATTTTGTAGGTGATCTATATCATCGAGTGTACCCGTTCTAACTTCCACTCTGATAAGGTAATCTACAGCAGCCAATACATCGTGTGGTAATGAAAAAAATTCGTTCTCGGGTATATCAAGACTTAGTTTTTTGTTCGGATTTCGTCGACCAATCTTTCCTAATACACATTTAGTCTGGAAAAACTTTGTGTCCAATTTTTTATATAGAGACTCAGAAAATTCCAAATTTTCTTCGTCGTCGTTTTCTTCGTCGTCGTTTTCTTCGTCGTCGTTTTCTTCGTCGTCGTTTTCTTCGTCGTCGTTTTCTTCGTCGTCGTTTTCTTCGTCGTCGTTTTCTTCGTCGTCATCACTTCTGTAGAGTTCCTTATAAAGTTCCAACATGGCAGCTTCCTTCCCGCCATACCAATTGTAATATATAAGGTACTCCTCCGTTCCATTGAAAAATGCAAAGAGATTCTTATCGTTGAAAATCTCTTTGGAATTTAGACCCATAGCCAATAATAAAAGTAAAATAGATATTTTTTTTTTTCTGTTTACATGAACCCATATCCTTTTTGTTTTCTTATTTATCTCTAATCTTAATCTTCCTCCCCTATCTGAAATTATAGTGCCAATATAGCTAATGTTTCCCGACGGTTTTCGTTCGCAAGTGTAATAAATACCGGGACTTCTTAATATTTGATTGACCACGACTCTGTAATTTCCATTTATTACAAAAGTTCCTTTAGAATTCATCAAAGGAATATTTCCCAGACATACAATTTGGTTCTGTCTCTTTCTACGAATTTTATTAATCAATCTTGCTGGTACATATAATTGACAGTCATATGTAAGAGACATATATACAGCATCTCTCTCTTTAATGAGAGGTTCTATTAATTTATATTCATTCACAAAAAGGCTAAATTCTATTTCTTTATTTGGGCTTTCAATTTTTGAAAACTTATGGAGTTCTTCTATTAAGCCTTGATCAATAAAACGACGAAATCCTTCAAGTTGTATTTTACCAAATTGGGGAATTGTAAATATTCCCTTATTTTCATCTAATTGCATTGGATGTTTCCTATATAAAAGTATATTGTATATTTCGATATTTATTCTATACGAATCCTCATTGATCTATACGAATAAATTCGACAAAAAATTGGCATGTATATTATTCTTCACTATATCCCAAAAATAGAATAAAAAGAAGAGGTCCTTTTCTATTTTCTTATTAAAACCTTTGTTACAAGGTTAAAACAGGGCGGATTTTTTAATATATGATGGGGATCTTTCTTTATATAGTTGTTCATTCTCTAGTGATTGACAACTATGCATTGAATGTAGTATAATTTCAATGGGGACTCCAAATCCCCCGGGGACTCAAAATCCCTAGAGCCCCCCAATAGGGGGTTTAAATCCTAGACCCGGAGGCTATAAATCGGTTATATGACATATCGGATTGATAAAGAAAAATACGTGAGGTGAAATAGAATAAAGAACTCAAAATATCCTTTCCCCAGATTTAGTTTCAACTAGATCTGGGGATGGCGGCATAGCCAAGTGGTAAGGCAGGGGACTGCAAATCCTCCATCCCCAGTTCAAATCCGGGTGTCGCCTTGGTAGGGTAAATAAAGTGAAAGGAATGAAAAAGTTTCCATTTGCACTACATAACTTTTGGAAACAACTTGTGTAGCTTCAGGTCCTATTACTAATATAGCCGATAAAATTCAAAATTCCTTTTATCATGAATGTCTGATCCTATAGGTAGTTGAGAGTAACTAGTTCCAATAAACAATTTTGAGAAGTCTCTACTATCGACTTATCCTTCCGGAATAGGTAAGGTAGAAGATTTCCACTTTGCACTATCCTGATTAGTTCCATTATCATCAAGAATCAATAATGATATTATTCTTTTTGAAATGAAAATAGAGGGATTCATATGGATATAGTCGGTATCGCTTGGGCTGCTCTAATGGTAGTTTTTACTTTTTCTCTTTCACTCGTAGTATGGGGTAGAAGTGGGCTTTAATAGAATTAATAGTCCTGATATTCTCAATTATTCTGTTAAAAATAAATAAACAAATAATTTTACGATGATAATTTCGTATTATTCTTATTAATGATCTAGTAATATTGAATCATCAATGATATGATCAAAATAAAAAAAATGAATCATGTTATAAATACAATTCTACTTCATATTTATCAAGTATGAAGTAGTTCCATATATAGCGAACTTATGCTGTTCAGCATAATATTCTTTAATATGCATCTGTTCTTGTAACAAAAACATATGGAGATGGAGCATTATTATGCTGCTCTGTCTCAACCATACATAGATTCCTTTTCTATATCAATTTTTTTCCTTTACGATTTCTAATTCTTTATTTTACTATGTATTAGTAAATAATGGTTTCTACCGTATTAGAAATAAATTGAAAAAAAAGGGGGGGTAGGTTCTATTTTGAATAACACCTATGTTCTGTCTACATAAAGTTCCTTATATGTAAGAGATTGTGATTAGTTTCGCTTTTTTTTTTTATCAGGTACTGATCCTACATTTATGTCCCTACGAGACAAATGATAATTTAGATCTACTTATCTAAAATCTGTGTAGAAGAAGTAGTACAAAAGAAAAAGGAAAGGAAGATTTTTCGTTTCCTTCGTACTACTTCTTTTCCAAATAAATATCTATTCTTAATATGACGACTCCTATTACTTTTTTTTACTGATGATCTAGATGAATTCTAGATCATCACTAATCACTGTATTTTGCTTTGACTCACCGTTTTTACGTAAATGATGAGTAGAAAAGCAGTAGGAAATGAAATGAACAATGCAACAGCAATAAATGCGAGGCTATTTACTTCCATGATTTATTTTACCTTCGTTTTACAATAACTCGAGATTTGATCTCATAGAGTATCTCCTTTTTTTACAAAAAAAAAATGTATTGAATCCATGGAGTAATTCCATCAATAGGATCAATCTGAGTAACGGAATCTAGCGGATTTGATTAATTCTTCAATAGAAATTGAATTAGTATAACATACTATTATCTCTTATTCATATCGGATTTAGTAATTCGATCCCTAATGGATCGATCCCACCGTCTTATTAGTATAGTTCCAAGGGTTGACTCAATTCAATTTTATCGCTAGTCAAAATAACATTAGATATGCAAATTTTCTCAATTTTATTAATTGATATTAATTGAGAAAATCTCCGTCTCAATCAAATATTTAGACATTAATGACGATCCGAATTTCCTTTGCCTATTCGAGGGTCAGAAAAGTATGATAAAGATTGTTCTGATGGATTATACTCATTGATTTCTTATTTCAATAAGACTAACTAATAGTTCAAAATTTACCTTCATTAGAATAAATCCCCCTCGTAGTACGGGGATATAATAATAGATAAAACGAAAAAGAGAATTCATTCTCTTTTTCGGGTGAGAGAGATGTCGAAGCTTTCATTACATAACAAATCAATGGGGTAACTGGAGCTGAAAAAAGGGGGGGGAACAAAGTCCTAGTGATGTTGTTGATGTGAATCGTCCGAGTGATTCACTCAATAAATACATAATTAATTTCTGTTTTTGGTGAAGATCTTTTTCAATACTTTGAAAATCTTGACCATAAAATGATTCCTTGCTTTTTAATTAGAGGACATCCCAACATATGCCTATATATTTTAATCTATATATATATTAAAATTTTGGATAAAAAATGCGTAAAAAAAAAAAAACTTTTGCTTGCTAATTCTGGAAGGCATAGATATTTCATCTTGATTTCCAAAATTGAAAGGGACGGAATATTAGACCTATCAATTGAATATCGATATTTTATATTACACTAAAAAAGGACAACGTATTTTTCTTATTCATAAGTTCGATCGATCTAAATCGATCGGGACCTGAAAAGGGTAATCCCAAGAATCTCCGAATTTATTCAATTCGCTCTGTTTTACGGAAGGGCAAACATGAAGGTAAATTGCCCTGTAGTCCTACTTATTTTTTTAATTATATTACTTACATCGTACAAGAGATGAACAAGACCTATCTATATAGATAGATATGGTTTCGATAACCCCGCAAATAGTCTTTTCATGAAAAAGGACCAAAAAGGGTATAGTCAAAAAATTGATTATATTGGGTCAAATCCTGTCACTACCTGTATTTGTACCTATGCATATTTCAGAGCACCAGTAAATGATTACTGATAATTGGTAAAACCTCTTATTTCCCTTAATTCGTCTTGTAATGTAGTTTTTACCGAGAGCTAAAAAGAATAAAATGAATAGCTCCAAATTCCCCTAAGGATTGCCCATGACCCTGGAATGAGCAGAACTATTTGGATAGTAAGTCAAATAGAATCCAATCTTTATGGATTCTAATTAATTGGAATTTTTTCTATTTTTTAGAAACCATTAAAAAACGTTATTCTCGTTTCTGAAGGGGGAACTAGCACATTTGAAATATTCCTATTTCCGGGGAAGAATATGAGATAGATGGAGTAGTATCTACTGGAAATAAGATAGAATGACCACATAGATCTATACGCGGTATTCTTACTTAGAAGGAGAATACCTCTGTGTTATTCTTCCTAACACAGATCTATCTTCCTACGAAACCTTTTTTTTATCTCTCAAGGAGAAAAGAGGATTGCGGATTTACCATGATAATTCGATGGTATAATCATCATTCAAAATGTTGACAAAAATCACCATTCTAGATTTGGTGAATTATGTAGATCCAGATAGATCTACATAATCCCTAGTAAATCTATTCTAGTCTACTCTCTTTTCCTATTCTAGTCTACTCTCTTTTCCTTTTTTGCTCTTCTTTGGGGCGGAGATCGCTCAAAGAATTGATCAATTTATTGGATGGATCGGGACTGACGGGGCTCGAACCCGCAACTTCCGTCTTGACAGGGCGGTACTCTAACCAATTGAACTACAATCCCACTAGGTACAGTTGACTTACTAATTAGTCATAGTAATTCAACTGTTAGTTAGTGCCGGGTCGATAAAACATTTTGTAAAACTTTTCTCTTTCAAATCTTCTAAAAGTATCTGTTCGTTCCGATTCTTTCTATTTCGGAGATTCAAAAACCAATTACCTTTTTTACCAATATCATCGATTGATATCAATATAAATCTATCGATCAAGTTGGTATTGGGCCGAGCTGGATTTGAACCAGCGTAGGCATATTGCCAACGAATTTACAGTCCGTCCCCATTAGCCACTCGGGCATCGACCCAGGAAAAAATGGGAAGTAATTATAATACCTAATAAGGTATTATAATTACTTTCCTAGCATAGTACCCCTAGGGGAAATCGAATCCCCGTTGCCTCCTTGAAAGAGAGATGTCCTGGGCCACTAGACGATAGGGGCCTACTTAATTGTCATAATATTAAAATCCCTAGGAATTTGTCAATAAAAATATTCTTTCTTTTTATTAATTATTTCGTATTCTTCTTCTTTTATTGTCAGGATCGGCAATATAATTATATTACAATATTTAGTTATATTATATTATATACTTATATAATATGGACCCCATTATATTATTCATATCTATCCAATATGTAGTAGACTTATCCATTGGTCATGAAATGAACAAAAGCCCTTTTAACTCAGCGGTAGAGTAACGCCATGGTAAGGCGTAAGTCATCGGTTCAAGCCCGATAAAGGGCTCTTGTAATGATTCCCACTTTTCATTTTGAACATTTGATTAAGGCAAAAAACCTGCAATAAAAAATAAAAATATCTGTCATGATGAGTTTTTTGTTATACCGGAATAGAACACGTAATATGATTGAGAATAACTATTATAAAATTCTATCTATAATATTAGATAATAGTTTTTTTTTTTTTTCTTGCTACTAATAAGACGAGGAATAGTATAAGATTAGACATAATATACTTCACTTTCGTAATTATCATTGAAGAATAATAATTGAAATGATTAATACCTAATTTCAATTACTAGAATATTCTTCATTTTTTCTCTTAATTATTTCGTATTAATAATAAATTAAATAAAAATTAGAAGTAAGTGAACCTAACCCATTGACTGATTAATAGATCAGTTATTCTGATATTGAAAATTGAGGTGGATTTTGAAAGTGAATCTTTCAATTTAATTATATTTGAATTCTTCAAATAATTGAATATTTGGTTATTAATTGGATATTCTGTCGAATGAATAGTTAGAATTTTTTCTTTCCGGAAAAAATAGATATGTAAGTCTAAATTCTAGATGGAATCATTTTCCTTTTATCTCTAATTCATAAGTTGATTCCTATCTAGTTAGAGAATCGAATTAATTCAATTATGATGTACCGAACATTCTAGTATTATTAATTTACTAGACATTTGACTTTGGTCATTCTACCAGTGGAAAATAGATTGGAATTCAGATATCAAAAAAGATAAGAAAAGGTAAATGGAAAAGAAAGGAACTGTTCATTTTTCATTATACTAAAATAGTATCCCTTTTTTTCCTTATGAATAAAGGAAAAGAAATGAATAGAATTCTTTCTTATAGCTCTATGAGCTATAGATATATAAAATATCTCCTTCTTGTTTTTCCTATTTATTTGTAGAAATGATGTAGTATTAAGAAACATAGAGATTGATAAAATCTCTAGAAATACTACTATCGATTTTGTTAATCTTGGAGTAAGGTTCAAGACGTAATAATATTGAATGGAATAGATATTGAGAATAGTCTCTAGGATATTGTGAATAGTCTCTAGTGAAGAACAGGGAGGAAAAAAAGCTAACTTGCTTTTCCGGCAATTCTTCTGTTGATATTTATTACATTCAGAAGATAATTTTAGGAGAAAAAAAAAAAAAAAAAATGGAATAGAAACAACTTCGGGTTATCATGCATTTACTTATATTGTATTAGTTCAGTTTAACTTAATAATGTCTGTGCCAATAAGAAATCTTCGGAACCCGATTTGTTGAAAGGGAGGATGGATTCAAAATTGTCCATAAATATACAAAATAGTGTATACCCTTTGATTCTATCAGATAGGGCGCTCGGAAAAGGTTGGAATAGTTAAATAGGAGGATCACTATGACTATAGCCCTTGGAAAGTCTTCCAAAGAGGAACAAACTTTATTTGATATTATGGATGACTGGCTACGCAGAGACCGTTTTGTTTTTGTGGGTTGGTCCGGTCTATTGCTTTTTCCTTGTGCTTATTTTGCACTAGGTGGATGGTTCACGGGTACAACCTTTGTGACTTCGTGGTATACTCACGGATTGGCCAGTTCCTATTTGGAAGGTTGTAATTTTTTAACTGCCGCAGTTTCTACACCTGCTAATAGTTTAGCACATTCTTTGCTGCTATTATGGGGTCCTGAAGCACAAGGAGATTTTACTCGTTGGTGTCAATTAGGTGGTCTATGGACTTTCGTTGCTCTTCATGGTGCTTTTGGTCTAATAGGCTTCATGTTACGCCAATTTGAACTTGCTCGATCTGTACAATTGCGACCTTATAATGCAATTGCGTTCTCTGCTCCGATTGCTGTTTTTGTTTCCGTATTCTTGATCTATCCATTAGGCCAGTCTGGTTGGTTTTTTGCCCCTAGTTTTGGTGTAGCAGCTATTTTCCGATTTATCCTCTTTTTCCAAGGTTTTCATAATTGGACCTTGAATCCATTTCATATGATGGGAGTTGCCGGAGTATTGGGTGCTGCTCTTCTATGTGCTATTCACGGTGCTACCGTGGAAAATACTTTATTTGAAGACGGTGATGGTGCAAATACATTCCGTGCTTTTAACCCAACTCAAGCCGAAGAGACTTATTCTATGGTCACTGCGAACCGTTTCTGGTCCCAAATTTTTGGGGTTGCTTTTTCCAATAAACGTTGGTTACATTTCTTCATGTTATTTGTGCCGGTGACCGGTTTATGGATGAGTGCCATTGGAGTAGTTGGCCTAGCTCTAAACTTACGTGCTTATGATTTTGTTTCCCAGGAGATTCGTGCAGCAGAAGATCCTGAATTTGAGACTTTTTATACAAAAAATATTCTCTTGAACGAAGGTATTCGTGCTTGGATGGCGGCTCAGGATCAGCCTCATGAAAACCTTATATTCCCTGAGGAGGTTCTACCCCGTGGAAACGCTCTTTAATGGAACTCTAACTTTAGCTGGTCGTGACCAAGAAACCACTGGTTTCGCTTGGTGGGCTGGTAATGCCCGACTTATTAATTTGTCAGGCAAATTACTTGGGGCTCATGTGGCTCATGCCGGATTAATTGTATTCTGGGCTGGAGCAATGAATCTATTTGAAGTGGCTCATTTTGTACCGGAAAAACCTATGTATGAACAAGGATTGATTTTACTTCCCCATCTAGCTACTCTAGGATGGGGAGTCGGTCCTGGCGGGGAAATTGTGGACACTTTTCCCTATTTTGTATCTGGGGTACTTCACTTAATTTCTTCTGCAGTTTTAGGCTTCGGTGGTATTTATCACGCATTAATGGGACCCGAAACTTTAGAAGAATCTTTTCCATTTTTTGGTTATGTATGGAAAGATAGGAACAAAATGACCACAATTTTAGGTATTCACCTAATCTTGCTAGGTGTTGGTGCTTTTCTCCTAGTGTTTAAGGCTTTGTATTTTGGTGGCATATATGATACCTGGGCTCCCGGCGGTGGAGATGTAAGAAAAATTACGAACCTTACGCTTAACCCAAGTACTATATTTGGTTATTTACTCAAATCCCCTTTTGGAGGGGAGGGATGGATTGTTAGCGTGGACAATCTAGAAGATATAATTGGAGGACATGTGTGGTTAGGTTCCATTTGTATCTTCGGTGGTATCTGGCACATCTTAACAAAACCTTTTGCATGGGCTCGTCGCGCGTTTGTATGGTCCGGAGAAGCTTACTTATCCTATAGTTTAGCAGCTCTCTCTGTCTTTGGTTTCATTGCTTGTTGTTTTGTTTGGTTTAACAATACAGCTTATCCCAGTGAATTCTATGGACCTACCGGTCCAGAGGCCTCTCAAGCTCAAGCATTTACTTTTTTAGTTAGAGATCAACGTCTTGGAGCTAGTGTGGGGTCTGCCCAAGGGCCTACTGGTTTAGGTAAATATCTTATGCGTTCTCCTACTGGAGAAATTATTTTTGGAGGGGAAACGATGCGTTTTTGGGATCTTCGTGCTCCCTGGTTGGAACCTCTAAGGGGTCCTAATGGTTTGGACCTGAGTAAGTTGAAAAAAGACATACAACCCTGGCAAGAACGACGTTCAGCGGAATATATGACTCATGCTCCTTTAGGTTCTTTAAATTCTGTGGGTGGTGTAGCTACCGAGATTAATGCAGTCAATTATGTCTCACCTCGAAGTTGGTTAGCCACCTCTCATTTTGTTCTAGGATTTTTCTTTTTCGTAGGTCATTTGTGGCATGCAGGAAGGGCTCGTGCAGCTGCAGCAGGATTTGAGAAAGGAATTGATCGTGATTTTGAACCTGTTCTTTCCATGACCCCTCTTAATTAAACTAGAGATAAAACTAGATAAAATAAGAATCTATCTAATTTATTTTCATTGGAAGGCGGGATAGCGATATCCTTTGCCATTATTCTTCCAACTGAATCCTTGTTGCTCGGCTATATTATAGCCGAGCATTTTTTTTGTACTGAACTAATAAATTAGTTTTATTGTTCGACGAACAAAAGGAGAGAGAGGGATTCGAACCCTCGATAGTTTTTGAACTATACCGGTTTTCAAGACCGGAGCCATCAACCACTCGGCCATCTCTCCCGAACAAGGATAACTCATCCTATCTTACCCCGACAGATAATACCTGACCATAGGGCTGATAGTCATATATGTATGATATTGATACATCATGATGATAAAAAAGATATAAATTTCCTGATTATTTTATACTAAAATAAACATTTCAAATTTCGATGAATTTATGATCAAATAAAATCCGTAGTGCATTTGATTCAAATTTGACCGGATAGGGATCGAATGGTATAGCCTTTTGAATCTGTTGGAAGCTTTTAAGATAACAACCATGACTATTGCGTTCGAATCGTCTATGTTTGCATTAATTGCAATTTCAATTCTCCTAGTTATTGGTGTACCTGTCGCACTTGCCTCTCCTAATGGTTGGTTAAGTAGCAAAAATGTACTATTTTCGGGCGTATCATTATGGATTGGATCAGTCTTTTTAGTAGGTATTCTAAATTCTTTCATATCTTAAGATATGTTTTAAGCTCTTTTGGCCCCCCCCCTCCCTAGAGGGCATTATTAATTCGCAAGGGAATTTTCGATAAATAAAAAAAACCAGGTAATGAAAGTGCTCAAGGGAGGGGTTATTTTATTATTGGTATGATCGATAATTGATCCATAAGTCTATTCAAATTTACCTACATAGAATGGGAATATATATGGGTATATATTATACCCATATAACGAGTCAAATGCGGGTATGGTTGAATGGTAGAATTTCTCCTTGCCAAGGAGAAGATGCGGGTTCGATTCCCGCTACCCGCCCATCTGTAGGATAGAATATAACTATGAACTAGTTATTGGTTCAATCGTATTTTTATCTTATTTATACGGTCAATATAAATGGAATGAGACCATCCTTTTTTGTCTTTGCGGAGACGGGATTTGAACCCGTGACTTCAAGGTTATGAGCCTTGCGAGCTACCAAACTGCTCTACTCCGCGCTATCCCTTCATATTACCTTTGTTATAATACCCAAAAATGGGTACATCGAGCAATCCCTTGGGTATGCTATCCTCCCTCCCTATATAGGGAGGGACTTTTCTATCATCACAATAACTTGAAAGAATCCTTTTTTTTACCCTACCAACTCGATTTTGTTACCCCAGCCAACAAACATGCGTGCGCCATTTCACGGATTATATATCCGGATAATTCAAAGTCTCTATAATTGGCTCTAGGTCTTCCAGTCTTCAAACAACGTCGACGAAGACGTGTAGGTGCACTATTACGCGGTGGAGATTGTAATTTTCTATAAATTTCCAATTTTTCATCCAGTGATGAGACTTCGCTCATTTCTTTTTTCAAAGATTGGCGGAGGAAATTATATTTCCTTTCCAATCTTTGTTTCTTTTTCTCTCTTTGAATGAGACTTTTTCTTGCCATAATGATTCAGTCAGTTTATATTCATTATATAAAAATATAGATCAAATTTGAGATGGAGAAGTATTACGTGGATTACTCCTTCTTTTTATCCATAGAGATTATATTGAAAATAGAAATATTCTCTAAAATGAAAAAGAATTAACCGAATTTGCCTGATGTAGAGGCGATTAAGAAAGCTGCATAGGTGAATATATAGCCTACAGAAAAGTGAGCTAATCCAACTAATCGTGCTTGAACAATGGAAAGAGCTACCGGCTTATCCCTCCATCGAACTAAATTAGCCAAAGGTGTGCGTTCATGGGCCCATGCAAGAGTTTCAATCAGTTCTTGCCAATATCCACGCCAAGAAATAAGAAACATAAATCCAGTAGCCCAAACAAGATGCCCAAATAAGAACATCCACGCCCAGACAGATAAACTGTTCATACCAAAAGGATTGTATCCATTAATTAGTTGTGAAGAATTTAACCAAAGATAATCTCTTAACCATCCCATTAAATAAGTGGAAGACTCATTAAATTGAGCTACATTTCCCTGCCATAAGGTGATATGCTTCCAATGCCAATAGAAAGTAACCCATCCAATGGTATTCAACATCCAGAAAACTGCTAAATAAAAAGCATCCCAGGCCGAAATATCGCAAGTACCGCCCCGTCCCGGACCATCGCAAGGAAAACTATAACCAAAATCTTTCTTATCAGGCATTAGCTTAGAACCACGCGCATCTAAAGCACCTTTTACTAAAATCAATGTAGTTGTATGCAAACCTAGAGCAATAGCATGATGAACCAAAAAGTCTCCAGGACCAATTGTTAAGAACAGTGAATTTTTATTATCGTTAATAGCGTTCAACCAACCGGGTAACCATATGCTTTTACCAGCATTGAATGCTGGATCATTTGCTGAAGATAAGAGTACATCAAAACCATATAAGGCCTTACCATGAGCAGATTGTATCCATTGAGCAAATATAGGCTCAATCAAGATTTGTTTTTCTGGAGTACCAAAAGCAAGCATAACATCGTTATGAACATAAAGTCCCAAGGTATGAAAACCTAGGAATAAACTAGCCCAACTCAAATGAGATATTATGGCTTCCTTATGCTCCAACATTCTCGCCAATACATTATCCTTATTCTGTTCTGGATTATAATCTCTAATGAGAAATATAGCTCCATGAGCAAATGCCCCTGTCATAATGAATCCGGCAATGTATTGATGATGAGTATACAATGCAGCTTGGGTAGTAAAATCTTGTGCTATGAATGCATAGGCAGGTAAAGAATACATGTGTTGAGCTACCAAGGAAGTAATAACTCCCAAAGAAGCTAGAGCAAGACCTAATTGAAAGTGAAGAGAATTATTGATTGTGTTGTAAAGACCCTTATGTCCGCGTCCTAATAAGCCTCCTGGAGGAATATGTGCTTCTAAAATATCTTTTATACTGTGTCCGATCCCAAAGTTGGTTCTATACATATGACCAGCAATGAAAAAGACAAATGCAATAGCTAAATGATGATGAGCGATATCAGTTAGCCACAAACTTTGAGTTTGTGGGTGGAATCCTCCGAGAAGAGTTAGAATAGCAGTTCCCGACCCTTGAGAGGTACCAAATAAATGGCTACTGGAATCAGGATTTTGAGCATAAAGATTCCACTGACCTGTAAAAAGTGGTTCCAAACCTTGGGGATATGGTAATACATTCAAGAAATTATCCCATCTTATGTGCTGTCCTCTTGATTCAGGAATAGCGACATGAACTAAATGCCCCGTCCAAGCCAAAGAACTGACTCCGAAGAGCCCCGACAAATGATGATTGAGACGAGATTCGGCATTTTTAAACCATGAAACACTTGGTTTCCATTGAGGTTGTAGATGCAACCAACCCGCTATTAAAAAGATAGCAGAAAGAAATAGCAAGAAAAGAGCTCCAGTATAAAGATCTTCATTAGTGCGTAAGCCAATTGTATACCACCACTGATAAACACCGGAATAAGCAATATTGACCGGACCGGGGGCACCTCCTCGGGTAAAGGCTTCTATGGCCGGTTGACCAAAATGAGGATCCCAAATTGCATGCGCAATAGGTCTTACATGTAAGGGATCGTGTACCCATGCTTCGAAATTGCCTTGCCAAGCTACGTGGAACAAATTACCAGAGGTCCACAGAAAGATTATAGCTAACTGACCAAAGTGAGAAGCAAAAATCTTTTGATAAAGGCGTTCTTCGGTAATATCATCATGACTCTCAAAGTCATGTGCAGTAGCAATACCAAACCAAATACGACGAGTAGTTGGGTCCTGGGCCAAGCCTTGGCTGAACTTTGGAAATCTTGATGCCATAATGCTTTTCAAATCCTCCTAGCCATTATCCTACTGCAATAATTCTTGCTAGGAAGAACGCCCATGTTGTGGCGATTCCACCCAGAAGGTAATGAGCTACTCCTACAGCACGTCCTTGGACAATACTCAAGGCTCTGGGCTGGATAGCAGGAGCAACTTTCAATTTATTATGGGCCCAAACAATAGATTCAATAAGTTCTTGCCAATATCCACGGCCACTAAATAGGAACATTAAACTAAAGGCCCAAACGAAATGAGCACCTAAGAATAAAAGACCATATGCAGATAATGAAGAACCGTAAGATTGGATTACTTGAGAAGCTTGTGCCCATAAAAAGTCGCGGAGCCACCCGTTAATTGTAATGGAACTCTGTGCAAAGTTTCCTCCTGTAATATGAGTTACTACTCCCTGATCACTTATACTACCCCAAACATCGGACTGCATTTTCCAGCTAAAATGGAATATTACTACCGAAATTGCATTGTACATCCAGAATAACCCTAGGAAGACATGATCCCAGGCAGATACTTGACATGTTCCTCCTCTACCAGGCCCATCGCAAGGAAAACGAAAACCAAGATTCACTTTATCGGGTATTAAACGAGAACTGCGAGCAAATAAAACACCTTTAAGTAATATTAATACAGTCACATGGATAGTAAATGCATGAATATGGTGCACTAAAAAATCCGCAGTTCCTAATGGAATAGGTAACAAAGCCACTTTGGCACCTACTGCTACCAAATCACCACCTCCCCAGGTTAAGCTGGTGCTTGCTGTTGCATCAGGAGCTGTCAAACTAGGTGCTAAAGCATGAGTGTTTTGTATCCATTGAGCAAAGATAGGTTGTAATTGTATAGCAGTATCTGAAAACATATCTTTAGGACGTCCTAAAGCACTCATAGTATCATTATGAATATATAGACCAAAACTATGGAAGCCTAAGAAAATACATGCCCAGTTGAGGTGTGATATAATTGCATCACGATGTCTCAGAACACGATCTAAAAGATTGTTGTATTGAGTAGTCGGATCATAGTCTCTTACCATAAAAATAGCTGCATGTGCAGCAGCGCCAACTATGAGAAATCCACCAATCCACATATGGTGCGTGAACAGAGAGAGTTGGGTACCATAGTCAGTAGCTAGATATGGATAGGGAGGCATAGAATACATATGGTGAGCTACGACAATAGTTAAAGATCCTAACATAGCTAGATTAAGAGCTAATTGAGCATGCCATGAAGTAGTTAAGATCTCGTAAAGACCTCTATGTCCTTCCCCTGTAAATGGACCTTTATGAGCTTCCAAAATTTCCTTGAGGTTATGGCCAATACTCCAATTGGTCCTATACATATGACCAGCGATTAGAAAAAGAATTGCAATAGCCAAATGGTGGTGTGCAGTATCGGTCAGCCACAGACCCCCCGTTACTGGGTTGAGTCCTCCACGAAAAGTCAAAAATTCTGAATATTCCGACCAATTCAGGGTGAAAAATGGGGTCAATCCCTCAGCAAAACTGGGATAAAGTTGAGCTAAAAGCTCACGATTTAAAATAAATTCATGAGGAAGTGGTATCTCTTTAGGGTCCACTCCAGCATCTAGGAGTTGATTAATAGGTAAAGAAACGTGTATTTGGTGGCCTGCCCAAGCTAGAGACCCAAGTCCTAGTAACCCTGCTAAATGGTGGTTCAACATGGATTCTACATCTTGGAACCAAGCCAATTTTGGAGCAGCTTTGTGATAATGGAACCAACCAGCAAAAAGCATTAACGCTGCAAAGATCAATGCACCAATTGCGGTGCAGTAAAGTTGTAATTCACTAGTTATTCCGGATGCTCGCCAAATCTGGAAGAACCCAGAGGTTATTTGTATTCCTCGAAAACCTCCACCTACATCTCCATTCAAAATTTCTTGACCTACTATTGGCCAAACTACCTGAGCACTGGGTTTAATGTGAGTAGGATCGCCTAGCCATGCTTCATAATTGGAGAAACGAGCGCCGTGAAAGTACATCCCACTTAGCCAAATAAAGATGATGGCTAATTGACCAAAATGAGCACTAAATACTTTGCGGGAAATCTCTTCCAAATCATTGGTATGGCTATCAAAATCGTGAGCATCAGCATGTAGGTTCCAGATCCAGGTGGTAGTATTAGGTCCCTTAGCTAGTGTCTTTGAGAAATGACCGGGTTTAGCCCATTTTTCAAAAGAGGTTTTAATAGGATCCCTCTCCACTACGATCTTTACTTCTGGTTCCGGTGAACGAATGATCATTGAGTTCTCCTCTTTCCAGACGAGACATGAGAAAAAACCCGCCAACAGGAAGGAATTATTGAAAAAAAAAAAAAAAAATAAAATATATATATATATATATATATATTCTCAGCTCGTTCCTCTCTTTATTCCCCAGTTTATAACTGGAGCGACTATGATATGGAAGTCGATTTGAGGCAGGTGTTCAAATTTATTATGACATATCTGCTAGGTGCTCAATGGACCGTTACGAGATGTAAAACGTTCTTCCCGCCCAGCGGTGAAAAACATTTATCGAGATAATATAATTATTATCTTCATATCCAGATTTATTTATCCATATCTCTGGACCCATATGTTCCAGATCACTTTTATGATTCAAAAGAACTTTGAATTATTTATGGATAAATATTAATGAATCTTTAATAAATCCGTCTCCGGACGGGATTTATCCATATTGAAAAGATTCTTTTCATTAACGATCCATACAAAGTATTCTTTGTTATATTTTCAAAATGTTTTTCTATAATGACAATGCAATAAGAGGAGCTAATTCGCTCGAATAGTATGAAACATTTATTTATCCTGAATAGATTTCATAATTTCCCAGTATGGTAATCGAGAGATCGTCATTCTCCAAAACGTCCTGTAATCTTTAACCAATTTTGTGCTTCGATATAATTGCTTGGAGCAAGCGCTATAGCTTGTTTCCAATACTCAGCAGCTTGATCAAACCAAGCTTCCGCAATTTCAGGATCTCCCTGTCGAATGGCCTGTTCTCCTCGGTCGGGATAGATCAACTTGTAAAAGTTTTCTTCCCTTAGAACCGTACTTGAGAGTTTCCTACCTCATACGGCTCAATTCACTATTCTTTAGTCCTTTACCCAAACTTCCAAAATAGGAGATAGTTCATTGGAAATACGTTCAGGTTAACCGAAAGAACAGAATGGGTCAATGACATGAGTTTCAAACTTCACTTTCGATAAATGATCAGGTTTTCTCTTTTCTCCCACCCTAAAAAGATGAAGTATAGAAATAAAGAGATCTACTTCAGATTATCCAGATAAAAATCTTTTTAAGAGGTAACTATCTATGTTCTGTATAGAAATTTCAAATAATACTTTCCTGGTAGGAGAGTACTTCACATCTTTAGGATCTGATCCTACACCGCTGCTCAATAGCCTAGTAAATCAACTCTATTACATAAGTTGATTCCTTATTTTTGTCAAGGAGCAGATTTGATCGTATCAGCCCGAACTTTCAATAATTGATCTTTATGGTGCTTTCCCCATCAATTGAATTGATTTTATCCATGGACTATCCAGGCTATATTTAGCCATTCATATTTGGGCTCCTATGAAGACTATTCTTTTGACTACAGCTGATAAAAACCGTTGTTTTGGACGGTGCATATGTAGAAAGCCTCTTTTTTTCTTTTCCGTAGTTCTAAACGAAATCATTCTATAGTACAGATAGCCGCACGTAATGACAGATCAAGGCCGTATTATTAAGAGCTTGTGGTAAAGACGGGTTTCGTTCTAATGCCTGGAAATAATATTCCAAAGCCTTAGTATGTTCCCCATTACTCGTGTGGATAAGACCTATATTATACAGTATATAACTTCGGTCATAAGGGTCAATTTCCGGTCGCATGGCTTCATAATAATTTTGTAAAGCTTCCGCATATTCCCCTTCGGATTGAGCTGACATTCGTTACGGTCGTTCATTCAATTGACTTGATCTCCGCTTCAAAACCGTACATGAGAATTTCACCTCATACGGCTCCTCCCAGTAATCCATTAAATTGAAAAAAAAAGGATTATCCTATATTATGAATTAACAGGAACTAGTGTATTTCTGATGAATCTCTAGCCATCCTTCTTGCAAAGATTCTTTTATAAATACCAAGTATTTTAGCTTAGCACTACAAACATAACCTCTAACAATTTCTTTGTCCTTAACGCACTGTATTTTACGGGGATTATTCACTTCAACAGTCTCCGATGGTTCTAGCGGTATCCGAAGTACAAACGAGATGGATGTTTGTTGCCTCAACCATTCTAACTAGCCCTTCATAAAAAAAAAGGGTCATGTGTATCATAACGAAGCGTTTGTGTTGTCGATTTTAACACGTAGTGCTTTTTCCCCTATGCGTACCTATTATATGGGGTTTACCATTAACATCTATGTAATAGGTGTAACCTTTCGCTTGATACTAGAATCTCAGAAGATCAAAGCATCTAAGGCTGCATCAATCGGGGATACACGACAGAAAGAATTGTTATATTTCTAAAACTCACCTTCACTAAGCGTAAGTTTTCTTTAACTTAAAAAAGAATATCCCGCCATTCTCCGAAACGAGAAAAAGCAGAAAAAAAAAAGATCAAATCACACCATCTCTGTAATAGGTAAATGCCTTTTTCTCCCCTGAAGCCATTGGGATTATTTGCAATAATATATCCGCTACAATTGTGAAGGTCTTGTCGATAAAATTGTCATTTCTCTGAGATCTAGGCATAGTCAATTATAAATTTGATAATTTTTTTCATTCCCCATACGGAAATGATTCCATGAACAAAATGATTTTCCAATGCACAATAGCATAATAAATGGATTTCCTTACGATCGTAAATATGTTAACATTATAATCCGGTTTTTCTTTTCTGAATAAAAAGAAATTGGGAATCTTTGAAAGGAATGTTCATTAAATTGACTGATGAACAATAAAAAAAATTTCTATTTCTAAAAGAAAATATTTCTATATTTTCTGCAAACTCAATAAGTCTCGCACTCGTTTGCTCATGATCCCAACGAGCAAACGAGTAAGTGAAAGGATCATTGCACAATGAGAACGAAATAATCATTGTGTGTGCATACCCATTATAACACATAGAATATATTGAGTATATATATATTCTAAATAGTCCTTATGATATAATTTGTACCATTAATCCTTACCGAAGAATTATTCATAATATATATATATATGATAATTATGGATCAGTAGATCTGGCTCAATTTAACAATTGGATCGGCAATGTAAACCCGAATAAGATAGAATAATCAGATTGAGAAAGAAGAAAATTTATTGAAATAAGAAGAAAAGAAGAAGTGTGGTAGAATACTCTTTTGTCTTTATGCGAGATTTCATAAATTACTTTACTTATGCAAAAGGAAGTTATCGCATCATAAATTGGAGAAAACTTGTTCTAATCTCATTTTCATTTTGTGGATTCAAATGGAGAGATCGTAGGAAAGATGGCTGAGCGGTTCAAGGCGTAGCATTGGAACTGCTATGTAGGCTTCTGTTTACCGAGGGTTCGAATCCCTCTCTTTCCGTATATTCGCCTTATTCTTTTTTACCTCATTTTCTCATGAATCTAAATCCAATAGGATGATCTCATCCTCCCGCAATCTCCTTCTATTTCGGGATAGATAAAATAAAATGAGTAAAATGAATATCGGTATGGGAAAGGCAAACAATATTTGAAAAAATAAATTGTAAATCAATGTATTATTGACAATAACATTGTCATGTAACATACAGAGGGACAGATGTGCAGAAATCCTTTCTTTTCATTTTCAATTTAAACTCGACGGGAATAGTATTCTACGACCAATAATTCATTAATCTTCAAACTGATCCGGTTACTATCTATTATTTTTTTTACTAATCCAATATATTGTGACTTTTTTTTAATAAGATTTAAATGAGGTGGCACCCTCCTTTTTTCCTTCTGGAAAATCTCTCTATTTTTATTAATTAGATTTCTCAATCTTTGTTTATCTTTTATAGATATTAAATCTTGGGGTTTGCAACGATAACTTGGTATATCTACTAGACGATCATTGACCAGAATATGTCTATGGTTTACTAATTGTCTGGCTTCAGGAATGGTAAGCGCCATACCCAATCGAAAAAGAATATTATCCAAACGCATTTCAAGTAATTGCAATAGAACCTGACCCGTTGATCCCTTGGCTCTTCTAGCAATACGAACATATTGAAGTAATTGGCGCTCTGTAAGTCCGTAATGAAAACGTAATTTTTGTTTTTCTTTTAGACGGACAGGATATTTAGAAGGTTTAGGAGGTTTAGAATGTTTTTTTTTACTAGGCTGTTTAATTCTGTTGGGTGTTTTCTTACTTAGTCCTGGTAAAGTTTTGAGACGATTTATTATTTTTAAACGAGGTCCGCGATAACGGGACATAAAAAACTCCTTATTTAAAGAAATGAACAAATAATGTTGGAAAGAGGAATAGTATAAACAGTACGAATATTGGAATGATTTATATATAGAGATAGAAAACCGAATTATTTTCAATTTTGTTTAGATTGTAGAGGTAAAAAAATATGTTTCAATCATTCGTTTCGTTTCTAGTTGAAACGGATCATGCCACGACAGACCTGGCGGACCGACGATCAGAAAAGGAAGAGTCTTTCCCCTATTTAATAGATTTTAACGATCTATTGTTGATAATGGAAGGAATGAAAAGAATAAAAACGAGCCAGCTATCGGGATCGAACCGATGACCATCGCATTACAAGTGCGACGCTCTAACCTCTGAGCTAAGCAGGCTCATTATTAATGCAGTATGTAATCACATACTTATTGGCGTGAATCTCTTCGAAATCGTAGAATTATAGCGAATCGAATTATAATAATGCAATTCAGATTACAATAAAACATTGCAAAAATTTTGATTTTTGATTAAAATAAAACAACAATGGGGCGTGGCCAAGCGGCGGTAAGGCAGCAGGTTTTGATCCTGTTATTTCGAAGGTTCGAATCCTTTCGTCCCAGGTGGAACAGTATTATTGAAAAAAAAAGAAGAAGAAAAAATTTTTTGATTTCTCATCCTTTCATAGACTATACTTAATAGAAGGGAAATATGATTTAAATAAGATCTAAATATAGAAAGGGATATTTTTGTGGTGTAGGATGGGAATACAGATCAAATTGAGATAAAGTCTAATTTATGAAATTAGCCTATTGGATGTATGCTGGTCCTGCTCATATTGGAACCCTACGAGTAGCTAGTTCTTTCAAAAATGTGCATGCCATTATGCACGCTCCTCTAGGAGATGATTATTTTAATGTAATGCGTTCTATGTTAGAACGCGAAAGAGATTTTACTGCTGCAACTGCTAGCATAGTAGATCGTCACGTACTAGCACGTGGATCTCAAGAAAGAGTTGTGGATAATATTCTCCGGAAAGATAAGGAGGAACATCCTGATCTTATCATATTGACACCTACATGTACCTCTAGTATTTTGCAAGAAGATTTACAGAACTTTGTGGATAGAGCATCCATAATTTCTGATTCCGACGTAATTTTTGCGGATGTGGATCATTATCAAGTAAATGAAATTCAGGCAGCGGATAGAACTTTAGAACAGGTGGTTCGATATTATTTAGATAGATGTCATAGACAAGAAAAATTGGATAAATTCCTAACCGATGCACCTTCTGTCAATATAATTGGGATTTTTACATTGGGGTTTCATAATCAACACGATTGTCGTGAGTTAAGACGTTTATTACGAGATCTGGACATCGAAATTAATCAAATAATTCCTGAAGGAGGATCTGTAGAAGATCTTCAAAATTTACCAAAAGCTTGGTTCAATTTAATTCCTTATCGTGAAGTGGGCTTAATGACAGCGATGTATTTAAATAAAGAATATGGGATGCCTTACATATCTACAGCTCCCATGGGAGCTGTAGATATGGCGGAGTGGATCCGTCAGATTCAAAAAAATGTGAATATCTTGGCTCTTTGTTCATCGAGTAAAAGAGTGGATTATGAACCTTATATCGACGGACAAACTCGATTTGTTTCCCAAGCTGCTTGGTTTTCGAGATCTATTGATTGTCAGAATTTGACGGGCAAAGAAACAGTCGTTTTTGGTGATGCAACTCATGCTGCTTCAATCACTAAGATACTTGTTCGAGAGATGGGGATTCGTGTGAGTTGTGCAGGTACTTACTGCAAACACGATGCGGAATGGTTCAAAGAGCAAATCCAAGGTTTCTGCGATGAAATACTTATCACAGATGATCATTCTGAAGTAGGAGATATGATCGCTCACATGGAACCATCTGCAATATTTGGTACTCAAATGGAACGTCATATTGGTAAACGTCTTGATATTCCTTGTGGAGTTATTTCCGCACCAGTTCATATACAAAATTTTCCCTTGGGATACCGACCCTTTCTAGGTTACGAAGGTACTAATCAAATAGCGGATCTAATTTATAACTCATTTGCTCTGGGTATGGAGGACCATCTTCTAGATATTTTTGGTGGTCATGATACTAAAGAAATAATATCCAAATCATTGTCTACGGATATAAGCCTAATTTGGAATCCTGAAAGTCGACTAGAATTAAGTAAAATCCCCCGTTTTGCCAGAGAAAAGGTAGAAAGAAATACTGAAAAATTTGCACGACAAAAGGGCATTGAAACCATTACTGTCGAAGTAATGTACGCAGCTAAAGAATCGTTGAATACCTAGCTAACTAGAACAATTAATTGTATGTAATTAGAAAAATGTATTGTAGAAATTGAGTTAATGACTATTCATAATTACATATCCATTTTGTATCAGATCAAAGATCTATCTTATGATAAGAATTCGTCTAAAACGATGTGGTAGAAAGCAACGTGCGACTTGAACGACATGATTAGTTCTGTGGATTATGACATCCGCCATTTTGACTCGAAGATGCTCTTAGCTCAACATTTATCTCCTGAAAAAGATATGTTTCATAATGGAGCTTGACCAGGAAGGAAATATCAATTTATTCAATTAGGGGCAGAATCTAGGGTTAATGTAAATTAAATAAACGAGCTATAACCATTTTGTAAGTCTACATCGAGCTAAAAAAAAAAAAAAGAATAGCGAATTAGAATAACTCGATTTAGGTCGAAAGATTTCGAGAAAACTTGATCCGATTCTAAAAGGATAAAAGATTCCTATTGCTCAACGTGGAAAATAGCGGAATGTATGTTGCTGTCATTCCGTAAGGATGGGAACCACCAGAGTAAAGCTTGGACCTAATGATTCAAGAAAATTGATCCCAGAACAAGAAAATTCTATTTTTATCAAACGATTCAATCAATATTAATGGATTGAGATATATTCGGAAAGAGAAAATAGATGAAAGACGGCTCAAAAAGTGGAGAGAAATGTTATACTCTTTTAGTAATATTCTCTGATTTTTTAACATCACTCAAGCATATTTGAGCTAGGAGTACAAATTATAGCTGTTATTCTCCTTAGGACTAAGATAGATTATTATCTATCTGTTCTATAGATAGAGAGATCTTATTAATAGATAGAGAGATCTTATTAAAAAAATTATTACTCGAGCCGTATGAGGATAAACCTTCATATACGTTTTCCAGGGGGGGTAGAAGGGGGTATCTTGTCTATCTATCCCAATGAGCTACCTATCGAATTGTTGCAATTGACGTTAAGTCTCGAAGGGAAGGAAGAGCTCTTCAGGAATTGGGTTTTTATGATCCAATAAATAAGAATAAAACTCGTTTAATTTATAGTGCTATTGTTAATTTTTTCGAATTAGGAGCTCAACCTACGGGAACTGTTCATGGTATTTTTCTGAGGGCAAAAATTTATCATTTTAAACGTGCTTTAAAATTATTAAAAAGGGGGGAGAGATAAATAATGCGTCTACGTCTAGGTCCAATAAATTTATCAATAACTTTTAATTATATAAGATTTAATTCTATAAGATATTTTTATTATTCACGTTTTGTGTCATGGTTGTTTTCTTATTATCCATTTTTGTTTCTCTTATTATATGTTCATTTCATGTATTTTTTTGCTCTGAAATCTTATATAGGGAAGCATATAAGTAATCTTTTTCAATGGCTATGGAGGAAATGAAAAAGATTCGAGTTGTTCCACCGAGAACGAACCGAATCAATGAAATAAAATATGAAAAAGTTGTAAGCTTTTTTTAACAAATAATAAAATTTTGTGCTTTTTTTACTGCCATTCCTAAGGGTCTTCTCTTGATATTTCTAATCATTTTTCATCTTAATGTAGTGCCAATCCAACAATCCTTCCCAACATTTTGGGATTGACAATAGCGTATTGTGTGAATATAATGAATAAAAGTCAATATTTATATTAGGTCCACCATTCATTTTTTTTTTTTTTTTATTTGTTTAACGGATCAGAAATAACCTGATCCGGAAAGATCACTTGATTTGATTCATAAATGGTAAATTGAAATTATAGACCCTTGATGCTTTATTTTTTTACAGGTTCTATTTACTTCCTGTCGTTTAATCACAACAATTGTTAAAATGTCATATCGGTTCCTTCATATGGAATAACTGCGTATTCCACTTCGACTGTATCTCTCCAAATAAGGGTTGCTAACTCAATGGTAGAGTACTCGGCTTTTAAGTGCGACTAAGGTCTTTTGCACGTTCGGATGAAGTACTAAATTCATCTATACCATCGGTAAAATTAGTAAGACTACGACTGATCCTGAAAAGTAAATAAAATGGAAAAAGCAGCATGTCGTTCTAAGAATCTTGACTTTCTTTTTTGATCAGAAGCGAATTTTATCCAAGAAATTCAATGCATGTAAATGCATATTATTTACATGTATATATGTATAATATCCACTGTTTGAACAAATGGATTAATAAAGAAATTCGCGAGTGCAAGTGATTAAGTCAAGTGAGTCCATGGATAAAGCTGGATGGCTTGAATCATAAGTAAAACCAGAGGAACGAGCTTCTGTTCCTCATTTTAACGAGGAATTCCCTTTACTAATCAGAAGTTAAGAGCATTTTAGTAACCGATAAGGGAAGTTTTTCCCTGTAGTAAATAAGGGATTTCTACACCCACAATGAGTCCTAAGTACTCGAAAACAAATGTGTAAGAGAAATAGTGTACTGACCAGGTTAATTGTATTCCATGAGTCAGGAGAGCGATCGGACCGCCAAGATAAAAGATTTTTGTTCTTCCTCATGACGAATGAAGATCTGTGTGAAGAAAATATTCAGATAGATATTTTCTATTATGTCCCGACTAGATCGCACCATGTATCATTTAATAATCCAAGAGGTTATTCTAGGGCCCGAGGTTTTTTTTAATGGATCAATTCCAAAGAAATGGAAACAAACATAGATCTTGGCAACAATTCTTTTTATATCCACTTTTTTTTCGGGAAGATCTTTACGCAATTGCTCATGATCATCATTTAGATAGATCTAGTTCCTCCGAACCAACGGAAATTTTAGTTTCTAATTTTTTTAGTTTCCTCACTGTAAAACGTTCGATTCGTCGGATACGTAAACAGAAAAATTCAATTAGTTTATTCGGGAATTGTTCTCCGAATAAATTTCTTGGATGTAATAAGAATTTTTATTCTAAATTGATACTAGAAGGTTTGACAGTTGTCTTGGAAGTTTCGTTCGCAATGCGATCCAAACATTTCATAGAAGGAATGGATGGATGGAATAGTATCCAATCCATCCATTGCATATTTCCTCTTATGGAGGATAAATTACCACATTCCAATTATATATCAGATATACGAGTGCCCTACTCAATTCATCCGGAAATTTTGGTTCGAATTTTTCGTCGCTGGATCCGAGATGCTCCTTCTTTGCATTTATTACGATCCATTCTCCATGAATGGAAAAATAGTTTTAGTCGAGAAAATTTGCAAAAAGCTCTGGTTACACAGAGAGAAAATACAAGGTTCTCCCTGTTCCTGTGGAATTCTTATGTGTATGAATTCGAATCGTTTTTAGTTCCTTTTGTGAAACGATTTTCTCATTCACAATCGTTGTTATATGGATCTTTTCCCGATCGAACTCATTTTGATAAAAAGATTAAACATATTGTCATATTTCCCCGTAAAATTTCAACGAAAAGGATCTGGTTGTTGAAGGATCCTTTCATGCATTATGTGAGATATGGAGAAAGATCCCTTATAGCTCTAAAGGGTACTCACCTCCAAGTGAAAAAATGTAGATATCATCTGTTTCATTTTTGGCAATGCTATTTTCATCTTTGGTTTCAACCATATAGGGTATGTAGTCTTGAATTATCCAAGACTTATTCTTCTTTTTTAGGTTATTTTCTGCATGTTAAAATGAAACCTCTCGTAGTTAGGGCCAAAATGCTAGATGATTTATTCATTACCGATCTCATTACTATTGAATTAAACCCAATAGCTCCGATTAGATCAATTCTTTTCTTTTTGGCTAAAGAAAAGTTTTGTGACATCTCAGGGCGGCCAATTAGTAAATTGTCTTGGACCAGTCTATCAGATGATGATATCCTCGATCGATTCGATCGAATTTGGATAAATCTTTTTTATTACTACAGCGGATCAATCAATCAAGATGGTTTATACCATATAAAGTATATACTTCTACTTTCATGTGCTAAAACTTTAGCCTGTAAACATAAAAGTACGATACGTGTAGTTCGGGAAGAATTAGGTTCGGAACTTTTTACAAAATCGTTTTCAAAAGAACGAGAATTCATTTCTTCATCCTTTTCAAAAACTCGTTCACGAGAGAGAACGAATTTGGAATTCAGATATTAGCCAGATAAATCCCCTGGCTAATTTCTGGCAAAAGATACAGAATAAACAAATAGAAAACTGATTTGACCAATGAAATGCTTATTGAGCAATTGCCAGGATCAATTTATGATCCTATGAATTTTGTCGTCCATCCGGGAATCCAAATGATTAATAAATTACTACATGGGGAAAGCCGTGTGCAATGAAAATTGCAAGCACGGTTTGGGGAGAGATTTCTTGCTCTTATAAAAGGAGCAGATAATCCACTCCATCCGACGAGCTCCGGGTTCAAGTCCCGGGCAACCCAGATTACTAGAATCTAGTACCTAGAGGTATTTTTATCTACTTATTCTGGATCCAATCCAATTCATATTATACTATTGCTCTTAACAAGCAAGAGAGTAAATATCCCACTATTCGGAAATCATTCTGAGAAATGATAAGGTTTTTCTCACTCATGGAAATAGTTTTCTCCAATCACATTGAACTTCGTTCGTTTTTAGAAAAAGTGAAAATAATATTATTACCTTGAACCATAAAGAAAAAAGGAATGCTAATAGAGCGTATTAAGGTATTAATATCTACGGGTATATAGTGTTGAAATATGTGTACGAAATAAGGATATAGCTTATGGAAGAAGAGATTCTAAATTTCTATAGTATTCATAAAGATGTAAAAATATTGGTTGACATACAGATATGAATCATATTATACTGTTGAATAACAAGCCTTATGTGTATGCTTGGGAGCTTCTAATGATTAAATAAACCAAGTTATAACCATGACCGCAATTCTAGAAAGACGCGAAAGCGCAAGCCTATGGAATCGTTTTTGCGATTGGATCACTAGCACTGAAAACCGTCTTTACATTGGATGGTTTGGTGTCTTGATGATTCCTACCCTATTGACTGCAACCTCTGTATTCATTATCGCTTTCATTGCAGCTCCTCCAGTAGATATTGATGGTATTCGTGAACCTGTTTCCGGTTCTCTTCTTTATGGAAACAATATTATTTCCGGTGCTATTATTCCTACCTCTGCAGCCATTGGTCTGCATTTCTATCCCATCTGGGAAGCAGCTTCTGTTGATGAATGGCTATACAACGGTGGTCCCTATGAGCTAATCGTTCTACACTTCCTACTTGGTGTAGCTTGCTATATGGGTCGTGAGTGGGAGCTTAGCTTCCGTCTAGGTATGCGTCCTTGGATTGCTGTTGCATACTCAGCTCCAGTAGCAGCAGCTACTGCTGTTTTCTTGATTTACCCTATCGGTCAAGGAAGCTTCTCTGATGGTATGCCTCTAGGAATCTCTGGTACTTTCAATTTCATGATCGTATTCCAGGCTGAACACAATATTCTTATGCATCCATTTCATATGTTAGGTGTAGCTGGCGTATTCGGCGGCTCTCTATTTAGTGCTATGCATGGTTCCTTGGTAACTTCGAGTTTGATCAGGGAAACTACCGAAAATGAGTCTGCTAATGCAGGTTACAAATTTGGTCAGGAAGAAGAAACCTACAATATTGTAGCTGCTCACGGTTATTTCGGCCGATTGATCTTCCAATATGCTAGTTTCAATAACTCCCGTTCTCTACATTTCTTTTTAGCTGCTTGGCCAGTAGTAGGTATCTGGTTTACTGCTCTGGGCATCAGCACTATGGCTTTCAACTTAAATGGATTCAATTTCAACCAATCTGTTGTTGACAGTCAAGGTCGTGTAATTAACACTTGGGCCGATATCATTAATCGTGCTAACCTTGGTATGGAAGTTATGCACGAACGTAACGCTCACAACTTCCCTCTGGATCTAGCTGCTGTTGAAGCTAATTCTATAGACGGCTAATTACTCAGTCCGATGGATTGTTAATGTGTTTCAATTCTTGAAAAGGGAAAAAAACAGTACCAAAACCGAAAGGTTTGGTACTGCTTTTTTCCGTCTAAAAGTTATTGCGAGCAGAGTGCAATAACTGTTTATTGTGCATCCAGCAGGAATTGAACCCGCGACTTCCCAATTATGAGTTGGGTGCTTTTACCATTCAGCCATGGATGCAAAAAAACAAATTGATTTTCATAATCATAAGTATCGGCTCAGATCTTAAATTGGGTACCCAATTTGACTATTGTTTTGTTTTCAATAAACAAATAAAGAAATACAACTAACTTGTTCGAAAGTTGCATTGAAGGTGATTTATCTTGCAATGCATCACTTTAATGTCCGGTCAGAGCTTGCCAACTGAACTGACGAACTAATAACTAATAATATATTAGTCCATTTTCGGGACTTAGAACAATTCTTCTTGGAATGATCGTAGACAGAGACTGTCAATTAGTTTGGGGCGGACGTAGCCAAGTGGTTCAAAGGCAGTGGATTGTGAATCCACCACGCGCGGGTTCGATCCCCGTCGTTCGCCCGGTAAAAAATCGACCGGATTCATCAATTCATTGTCATTTTGACATAATGAATCAAATGATGAGTGGTTGACGATACATTGTTATATATGTATATATATACATATAACAAAATATAGGAAGAAAACAGAGAGAGATATAATTTTTTAAAAATAAAAAAGAACAAACTGAATCGATGGGAGGATTGGGATTTTTCCAAAACTATTTCCTCAATGATTTCAATTTATTCATTGAAATAACCTCGACCGAATATATACACGATACATTTAACATCACGTATAACATAACAAAAGCATTCATTTGCAGGTAGTAACCAGATTAAATCCCAAACCTATCTTCTCCTCCTATCATTTGCCATGCAGTAAATTGGTTATTCCATTCTATGATTTTAATAGAGAGAACTAAGTCTTAACTAGCGGGGGGTTCCATCCGCTGCAAATGAATAGATTTGCATTTATTTGGGAATGAAGGAAGGGTCTTTTGCTTGGCTTCCTCCATTTACTCAGCAGAGAATGAGGTTTACTTTTTAGATGAGAGGAAAAAAAAAAGAAAAAAAAAGCACAAGGTGAAACAATGTAACATGCTACAATCATATGAATAAATAAGGCAAAGTTAAACTCAAAATTAGATCAAACGAATAACAAGTTCGGAAGATCAAAAAGAAATAAAAGGAGATCAAAAGATGAAAATAGCAGTTTATGGAAAAGGCGGAATCGGTAAATCAACCACTAGTTGTAATATTTCAATTGCCCTAGCTAGACGTGGTGAAAAAGTGTTACAGATTGGATGTGATCCCAAACATGATAGTACTTTTACTCTGACAGGATTTTTGATACCTACAATTATAGATACTTTGCAGTCCAAAGATTATCATTATGAGGATATTTGGTCCGAAGATGTCATTCATAAAGGTTATGGAGGGGTAGATTGTGTGGAAGCTGGGGGGCCACCCGCAGGAGCTGGATGCGGGGGATATGTGGTAGGAGAGACTGTGAAATTGTTAAAAGAATTAAATGCATTTTATGAATATGATATAATATTATTTGATGTATTAGGCGATGTGGTTTGTGGAGGTTTTGCTGCTCCGTTGAACTATGCAGATTACTGCGTCATTATTACAGATAATGGATTTGATGCATTATTTGCAGCTAATCGTATTACTGCTTCTATCAGGGAAAAAGCTCGTACACATCCACTCCGATTAGCAGGTTTGGTTGGAAATCGTACATCTAAAAGAGATCTTATCAATAAATATGTAGAAGCCTGTCCAATGCCCGTAATCGAAGTGTTACCTCTTATTGAAGATATTCGAATTTCAAGAGTCAAGGGGAAAACTTTATTTGAAATGGTTGGATCCGAACCATCTCTTAACTATGTATGTGAATATTATTTAGACATAGCGGATCAAATATTGTCCCAACCAGAAGGTATTGTACCAAAGGAGATTCCAGATCGGGAATTATTCAGTTTACTCTCTGACCTTTATCTCAATCCTATTGATGAGGGGAAACATCAAAATAATAAGGAAAATTTACTTGGATTTACGACGATTTAATCAACATAGTTATAATCATTTATGTCAGTTAAAATTGATGAAACTCTCACTGTCGAATGTGAGACAGGTAATTATCATACTTTTTGTCCAATTAGCTGTGTATCTTGGTTATATCAAAAGATTGAAGATAGTTTCTTTTTAGTTGTGGGCACAAAGACATGCGGTTATTTTCTGCAAAATGCACTTGGAGTTATGATTTTTGCAGAACCTCGCTATGCAATGGCAGAATTGGAAGAAGGAGATATCTCGGCTCAATTGAATGATTATGAAGGATTAAAAAAGCTTTGTATTCGAATAAAAAAAGATAGAGACCCCAGCGTGATCATATGGATAGGTACTTGTACTACAGAGATAATCAAAATGGATTTGGAAGGTATGGCACCCAAATTAGAATGGGAAATTGGAATCCCAATTCTAGTGGCAAGAGCGAATGGACTCGATTATGCTTTTACTCAAGGAGAAGATACTGTGTTAGCTGCGATAGCACATCGTTGTCCAGAACCGGAATTCTCCGTTCGTGAACGAAAAGAAACTATACAAAAATTTTTCACTTTTCATTCTAGAAAAAAAGAGGAATTGGTCGAATATGCAAATCACCCTTCCTTAGTTCTTTTTGGATCTTTGCCGTCCAATGTGGCTTCTCAACTAAATCTAGAATTAAAACGTCAATCCATCAAGGTATCAGGTTGGTTACCTGCTCAAAAATATATTGATCTTCCATCATTGGGTGATGGAGTTTATGTTTGTGGTGTTAACCCATTTTTGAGTCGGACAGCGACAACTTTGATAAGACGCGAAAAATGTGAATTAATTATAGCTCCTTTTCCTATCGGTCCAGACGGAACGCGTGCTTGGATTGAAAAGATTTGTTCTGTATTGGGTGTTGAGACCCAAGGTTTGGAGGAAAGGGAGGAACGGATATGGGAAAGTTTAAAGGATTATCTTGATTTGGTATGCGGTAAATCTGTCTTTTTCATGGGAGATAATCTGCTAGAAGTATCTCTAGCAAGATTCTTAATCAGATGTGGAATGATCGTTCATGAAATTGGTATTCCATATATGGATAAACGATATCAAGCTGCTGAATTATCACTTTTACAAGATACATGTATAAAAATGTGTGTACCAATACCACGAATTGTAGAGAAACCAGATAATTCGAATCAAATACGACGTATACGCGAATTACAACCCGACTTAGCTATCACGGGAATGGCTCATGCTAACCCATTAGAGGCAAGAGGAATTAGTACTAAATGGTCAGTTGAATTTACTTTTGCCCAGATTCATGGGTTTGCTAATGCAAGAGATGTACTTGAATTGGTTACCCGACCTCTACGTCGTCAGAAAAATTTAGAAGACTTGGGTCCAACCACTTTGGTGAGAAAAAAAGAATAAGTTGAAAATATTCCAGTAATTCTAGATCGAATTATTTGAGATAATTTGATTTAAATTCTCGAAACATCAACATATAGAAAATTTTGTTTGCGAAATAAAGATCAAAAATAGGATTAACATATATATATAATTAGAAAAATGTATGAAGAAATTTTGTTTGTGAGATAAAAATCGAAATTGATTCAAATTCAAATTATTTTGAATGAAATTTGTGGACGTGAACGATAACTAATATTGATTTATTCCAATGGGAGATCCCAAAAATGATTTCTATAATCATTGAAAATCTCCCCATGTTTATATGAGAGATATCAGAATCATTTCTGTCATTTATAATGTTACACCGCCGATGGACACGAGAACATTATTATGAATATTAATATTGATTAGATGGACTTAGACAAATGTAGAGGTACAAGCATGAGATTAGAAAAAAAGAAAAATTGATATTAAAACTATATATTTCCATAAATAAATGGAAATATTCTCCCATATTCTAGTCGAGTAATCAATTTTTCTATTTTATTATTTCTTATATATATATATATATATTTTTTTATGTATAACCTATCTAGATCGGCATACATAGATCGATACATATAGATCTATGTCTACGTGCATGTAGACATAAACTCTTTTCATACTGGGAAAAGTATGTTTCATTCTTTTTCTCTTTTTTGTTTGTATATCCGTTCTCTGTTCTAATCGAATCTTGATACTGTGTATCATATCTCAAACTCAAATCGAAAAAGATTTGATGGTTAGACTAGATATAATATAATAAAAATGGAAACTAGTATAAGTAAAATCGGAACTTTCCTTTTTACACATGAGATATGTGTAGTAAATAATTATTGCTATATGAATAAAACTATTTTATTCATCCTATATTCATTCAAGAATATAGGAGAATACAAATGAATAATAATTTGCTTGCGGCCAGAGTCTTATCTTATTCTGGAAGAAATTAGATATAAGATATATCTATGATTGTATATATATATACAGATATTTTTTTGCACTCAATGAGAATCTTGTATTTCATAAAAATCAGGTGCAATATAATCTTTGCGCAAAGGCCACCCAATCCAACTTTCAGGCATCAATATACGTTTTAGACATGGATGACTTTCATAAAATATTCCCAACATATCATAAGATTCCCGTTCCTGGAAATTAGCACCTTTCCAAATACGTAGAACAGACGGGATTCTGGGATCTTCCCTTGGGACAAAAACTTTTATACACACCTCTTCGGGTTGATCTGCATTATCCTTTATTCTCGTAAGATGATATACACTAGCTAAGGATCCCCCTGGTGCTACATCATAAGCACACTGAGAACGGAGATAATTAAAACCATAAACATATAGAGCAACGGCTATAGAGGCCCAATCCTCAGATTTGATCTGTAATGTTTCTGTGCCTTGGTAATCAAAACCCAAAGGTCTATGAGCTAACTTATGCTTGGCTAGCCAAGCAGATAATCGACCTTGCATTTGATTACTATTTATTGTCAAAGTATCTGTATAAGGATTTGACATTTCTAATGGAATTTCAAAAATTGATTTCCTGCTCGTTACTTTTTATATTCATTCACCAGCAAACTCTCGTATTTTCAAGTTTTTCAAAGGGTATGATATCTCTGAAATGGATTCAGATGTTTTGGGAGTTATCTCTAAAGTGGATTCAAACCGAGATTCATAAGATTGATGAAAAAACTTATCCTCCTTATTTTCAGTATGAATACTGGACCCAATATGAAACCTATGTTTTCTAGTGAAATATCTCTTTCCTTGTTGAAACTCGGTCCTATCTTCAGATATCTCTTGAGCTATTTTTTCACGAAGTTTTATTATAGCATCTATAATAGCTTCTGGTTTAGGAGGACAACCCGGCAAATAGATATCCACAGGAATTAACTTATCTACTCCGCGAACGGTACTATAAGAATCTGTACTAAACATTCCTCCTGTAATAGTACATGCTCCCATAGCAATTACATATTTGGGTTCGGGCATTTGTTCATATAATCTCACTAAAGAAGGAGCCATTTTCATGGTAACAGTTCCGGCTGTTATAAGGAGGTCGGCTTGCCTAGGACTGGATCTTGGCACCAAACCGTAACGATCAAAGTCGAATCGCGAACCTATTAATGAAGCAAATTCGATGAAACAACAACTAGTACCATAAAGGAGCGGCCATAAACTAGAGAGTCTTGCCCAATTTGACAGATCGTTTAGAGTAGTTGAAATAACTGAATTTGGAGTTGCTTGATCAAGCAAAGATGACTCTATAGGATTTATCGCCGGCTTTAGATAATTTTCTACTTGCCTTTTACCACTCAAAAATTTGGGAGTTAAGACCATTCCAATGCTCCTTTTCTCCATGCATAAACTAAACCAACAATTAAGATAATCACGAAAATAAAAGCTTCTATAAATGTAAATAGACCCAAAATATCAAAACTCATAGCCCACGGATAGAGAAAGACTGTTTCCACATCAAAAACAACGAAAACTAAAGCAAACATATAATAACGAATTCTAAATTGGATCCAGGTATCTCCCATTGGTTCTATACCTGATTCATAACTAGTGGCTTTCTCCGGCCCTTTACTTATTGGAGCCAAACTTCTGGAAATCGAGAATGCCAGAATCGGAATAAGGCTGGATATGAATAAATATACCCAAAAAGTATCATATTCAGAAAATAGAAACATAAATAGATTCCTGTTTAAATAGATAAAATTCTTCTATTTATTGTCAATTTATTAATCGCTCCTCTCCCCTCCCGAATAATTGATTATAATTGATTAATATAATTCAATGTTTCGTCTGTGACTTAATACAGAAATTAATATAAGAATATCTATGTATTTAATACATTAAGAGAACCCGTGCAGTTCGGCAGACTCCACGTTGGTTTGTGTTGTAACGTGTGAGGTTGATGTAAGGGAATTTTGTCTATTCAAATCAGGGGTCTTTCAGGGTCGTTGTTTCTAATAATGTGAGATGCGCTAACAAGGAAAACTTAATCTCTCGGAGTAAAAGACTAAAGAAAAGGGCTTATTATATTCATTCATAAGCCTCATTCTGCCTCCTTGGGTATACCTCAAGGGGGTTAAAGTACAATCCAGTTCTTTGAACTAAACTATACTTGTTCAGGTGATGAGACAAATTAGATTCATTTTGCGACTTTCATTCAGACCTATCAACCGAAATGGTGAACATTATGGATAGAAAATGTTCAAAGGGGAATCAACCGCAGTTTTCAAAAATTTGAAATGAAAAAAAAAAAAAAAAAAATAATTAATAATAATAATAATTTGAATGCGTGTTGATGCTTCAGTTTATTCTACGAATAGCATGGTTCAGAGAATATATTTGAATTGTTTATTCAAAGTATCCATCGAAGAATGAAGGTTCTTCAGTAATATGTGCTATCCATATGGAAAGAAATGGAATTTGAGAAACATAGCATTAAATTGATGCTATGTCTTTCTAGCAAATTGAAAGACAACGGAGTTCGATTATATATTATTATAATCGGTAGGTTTCGATTAACCCGTGGAACCTACGAAATCTTTCATATAAAAGATATAATCTTTTATGCGCCCGCATTCCGTCCGACATGATTTCCGATCTATTGTTTAGTAGAAATCTTGGGGAATAAGACTCTAGGTCGCATTCGAAAGAATTTGACTTCTTATAATTCAAAATCCTCCCCCCCCCTTTTTTATTTTCATTCGTATTTATTTCCTCTTTACTTTTTCTTGAATCAATTTCCGGTCGTTGGTTCCGCATTTAAACCAAAAAAATGGAATGCTTTTTACTTTAAAATTAGCATTGGATCATAGGGACAATATGAAAGAGAAGGAATATAAGAGTTTCATAATTGCGTAGGGCTATACGGGCTCGAACCGTAGACCTTCTCGGTAGAACAGATCAAAGTTATTATTACCAAAATGATTCGAACTGTTCCAAGAACCCAACATGCATTTTTATTGCATTGGGCTCTTTCATTAACTGATGGAAAGATCAGTTAGTCTGCCATTCTCTTCTTTCCAGAAAGATAATAAGATGGCTCCGTTTGCTTCAAACAAAATTTTTTTTAGAAGCAATCCCAAAGTGTTTCAAAAGGTTCCCTTGACGTAGGTCTGCCATGTTCAGACATAGATTCTCCAAATGGAGCCTCTATCACCCCAAAAGTAGAATAATATGAGACTTCATACACCTCAAAGTTCATAGAGCGAAAAGAATTCTTTTTTGAGGTCCTCGTATTGTACTCATTACGTCTGACATTGAATGCACCCGAGATTGACCATATCAACTAGATCTATAGTTCGAATCAGAGCGAGCTTTTTGTCATGCTATTGTTCTCCCAATTCATAGAGTAAGACTCAAATCTATTTTATGGATCGGATGAACCAATAAACTATCTTGAAAACCATTGGCGCACGTGTAAACGAGGTGCTCTACCTAGCTGAGCTATAGCCCTTCACAGTTTAGTCTTGAAGATATATTAACAAAACGGATCACTTTCTGTCAAGGCAGATTATATTTATTTAATCATTCGATACTATCGTAGTTAAGGGCATATTGTTTATATGTTTAATTATGCCTAGAATTGTTTCTAGATACGACTCTATCTATGATAATAAATAACCCACTTAACTCAGTGGTTAGAGTATCGCTTTCATACGGCGAGAGTCATTGGTTCAAATCCAATAGTAGGTAAAACTTATTTGATGCGATTGATTACTCAATTGCATCAAATAAGTTTTACTACATTTATTTTATAAGTCAATTATTTCCATTTAAATAATGAATCCATTTTTAGATCATTATCGAAGTTGAACTTTACAAAGAGATTACTAAGTAAATCAAATGGTAACTCTCAATGATTATTGACTGATCAACTGATTACAGAGCATTTGTATTTTTTAGCTTTTTTGCTAGTATTAGCAATTGGAATCAATATCCTTTTTTGTATTTTTTTTTTTTTTTTTTTATGAAAAACAATCCTTTTGTTCTTGGGGTTTCCGCACTTGTAGAAAAGAAGGCAGGACGTATTGCTCAGATCATCGGCCCAGTACTAGATGTATCTTTCCCTCCAGGTAATATGCCTAGAATTTACAATTCCTTGATAGTTAAGGATAACGATACGACTGGTCAGCCAATAAGTGTTACTTGTGAGGTACAACAATTGTTAGGAAATAATAAGGTTAGAGCTGTAGCTATGAGTGCTACAGATGGTTTGATGAGAGGAATGAGAGTAATTGATACAGGAGGTCCACTTAGTGTTCCAGTTGGTGAAAGTACTCTCGGGAGAATTTTTAATGTTCTTGGAGAACCCGTTGATGATTTAGGTCCTGTAGATGCTCTCACAACATCTCCTATTCATAGATCTGCTCCTGCCTTTACACAGTTGGAGACCAAATTTTCAATCTTTGAAACAGGCATTAAAGTAGTGGATCTTTTAGCTCCTTACCGGCGTGGAGGAAAAATTGGATTATTTGGGGGAGCTGGAGTGGGTAAAACAGTGTTAATTATGGAATTAATCAACAACATTGCTAAGGCTCATGGAGGTGTTTCTGTATTTGGCGGAGTAGGAGAACGTACCCGTGAAGGAAATGATCTTTACAAGGAAATGAAAGAATCGGGAGTCATTAATGAACAAAATATATCAGAATCCAAAGTAGCTCTGGTCTATGGTCAGATGAATGAACCACCAGGAGCTCGTATGAGAGTTGGTTTAACTGCTTTAACCATGGCTGAATATTTCCGAGATGTCAATAAACAAGATGTACTCCTATTTATTGACAATATCTTCCGCTTTGTCCAAGCAGGATCAGAGGTATCCGCATTATTAGGAAGAATGCCTTCCGCCGTGGGTTATCAGCCAACTCTTAGCACGGAAATGGGTTCTTTACAAGAGAGAATAACTTCTACCAAAGAGGGATCTATAACCTCCATTCAAGCAGTTTATGTACCTGCAGATGACTTGACTGATCCCGCTCCTGCTACAACATTCGCACATTTAGATGCTACTACTGTACTATCGAGAGGATTAGCTGCCAAGGGGATCTATCCAGCGGTAGATCCGCTAGATTCCACGTCAACTATGCTCCAACCTTCGATCGTAGGTGAAGAACATTATGAAACTGCACAAGGAGTTAAACAAACTTTGCAACGTTATAAGGAACTTCAAGATATTATAGCTATTCTTGGATTAGACGAATTATCAGAAGACGATCGTTTAATCGTGGCAAGAGCAAGAAAAATTGAACGGTTTTTGTCACAACCCTTTTTTGTAGCAGAGGTATTCACTGGTTCTCCCGGTAAATATGTTAGTCTAATAGAAACAATTAGAGGTTTTCAAATGATCCTTTCCGGAGAATTAGATGGTCTACCTGAACAGTCTTTTTATTTGGTGGGTAACATTGATGAAGCTACCGCAAAGGCTATGAACTTAAAAGAAATTTAAAGAAATAAAATGAACCTAAATCTTCGTGTACTGACTCCCAATCGAGTTGTTTGGGATTCAGAAGTCCAAGAAATAATACTAACTACCAATAGTGGTCAAATTGGTGTATTACCCAACCATACTGCAATTGTAACAGCTTTGGATATAGGAGTAATGAAAATACGACTCAATGCCCAGTGGTCAACTATGGCTTTGATGGGTGGTTTCGCCAAGATAGACAATAATGAAATCACATTATTGGTAAATAATGCAGAAAGAGGTATTGATATTGATCTTCAAGAGGCTCAGGAAAGTTTTAGATTAGCTAAAGCTGATCGTGCGCGAGCTGAAGGCAAGAGACAAGCAATCGAGGCTGATGTGGCTCTCAAAAGAGCTAGAACACGACTAGAGGCTGTTGATGCTATTTTGTCGAAATAAAGAAATATTAATCTATGAAATTTGAAGTAAATGAATAATGATAATAAGGAAGTCTTCGACTTGCTGAGCCAATAACTAGGCACATTTCCATACCGTCTGCTATTGCAATTTGTATTTCTAGCATTGGTGTATTTTCTTTTCATATGTGCATTTATTTTTCTTTTTCGTCTAAAATGAAATGTATCAGATTTACTTCTAATATAGAATAATTTATGAGTTAATTTAATGGCGGAAAGGTCCTCAGGTTAATCGAAATAAGAAATTGGGTTGCGTCATATATACATAACATGATACAATATTACTTGAAAAGCCTTAAAGGCTACAAAATTTTTTTAATACAAAAGTGATTCTATTACGTTCGACACCCAGGTCGAGTAGACCTCGTTCTTGTAAGAGCTATTAACCAATAAATCATAGGGAGGGACTTATTTATGTCACCAAAAACAGAGACTAAAGCAAGTGTCGGATTCAAAGCTGGTGTTAAAGATTACAGATTAACTTATTATACTCCGGAATATCAGACCAAAGATACTGATATCTTGGCAGCATTCCGAGTCACTCCTCAACCCGGAGTACCCCCCGAAGAAGCGGGAGCAGCAGTAGCTGCCGAATCTTCTACTGGTACATGGACCACTGTTTGGACCGATGGACTTACCAGTCTTGATCGTTACAAGGGGCGATGCTATGATATTGAACCCGTTCCTGGAGAGGAAACTCAATTTATTGCCTATGTAGCTTACCCTTTAGATCTTTTTGAAGAAGGTTCTGTTACTAACATGTTCACTTCTATTGTAGGTAATGTATTTGGATTCAAAGCCTTACGGGCTCTACGTCTGGAAGATCTACGAATTCCTCCTGCTTATTCAAAAACTTTTCAAGGCCCACCACATGGTATCCAAGTGGAAAGAGATAAATTAAACAAATATGGTCGTCCTTTGTTGGGATGTACTATCAAACCAAAATTGGGTCTATCTGCCAAGAATTATGGTAGAGCGGTTTACGAATGTCTCCGTGGTGGACTTGATTTTACCAAGGATGATGAAAACGTGAATTCCCAACCATTTATGCGCTGGAGAGATCGTTTCTGCTTTTGTGCAGAAGCACTTTATAAAGCTCAGGCTGAGACGGGTGAGATTAAGGGACATTACCTGAATGCTACTGCAGGTACAAGTGAAGAAATGATGAAAAGAGCAGTATTCGCCAGAGAATTGGGAGTTCCTATCGTCATGCATGACTATCTGACTGGAGGTTTTACGTCAAATACTTCGTTGGCTCATTATTGCCGAGATAACGGCCTACTTCTTCACATTCACCGCGCAATGCATGCAGTTATTGACAGACAAAGAAATCATGGTATACACTTCCGTGTACTGGCTAAAGCACTACGTATGTCTGGTGGAGATCATATTCACGCTGGTACTGTAGTAGGTAAACTTGAAGGAGAACGAGAAGTCACTTTGGGTTTTGTTGATCTATTGCGTGATGATTTTATTGAAAAAGACCGAAGTCGTGGTATTTATTTCACTCAAGATTGGGTCTCTATGCCGGGTGTTCTGCCTGTAGCTTCAGGAGGTATTCACGTTTGGCATATGCCTGCTCTGACCGAGATCTTTGGGGATGATTCCGTATTACAGTTTGGTGGAGGGACTTTGGGGCATCCTTGGGGAAATGCACCTGGTGCAGTGGCTAATCGGGTCGCTTTAGAAGCTTGTGTACAAGCTCGTAATGAAGGACGTGATCTTGCACGTGAAGGTAACGAAGTGATCCGCGAAGCTACTAAATGGAGTCCTGAACTAGCTGCCGCTTGTGAAGTATGGAAAGAAATCAAATTTGAATTTGATACGATTGATCGCTTGTAATCAAGCTACTTTCGTCTGTTTGGTCCCTTAATCAAATCGAACTCGGCCCAATCTTTTAAGATTGAGCCGAATACCGAATGGATGGGAATAGATACTTCGGCTAGAGCAGAGGTATTTACCTCTAATAGAAAATAGATTATTCGATGGGGATCGGTGGATCAGTAGATCCAGGACCAGGGGTCAGGGGGTTCCAATCTCTTTTAGCCCGCGCCAAAAGTGGGCTAAAGATAATGTTATCTTTAACAAATTAAATCCTCATGATTCAATGGATTTGTAAAATCTGTTCTAATCTCTCTATATAAAAGCTAATTTTGAATCGGCTTTGTCCACGAAGAAGGGAGCTATAAGAATAAAGTCAAATAAAGTATTCTGCGAAAAGTTTCTTTTAAACATTTTGCGATTAGCAATAGCTGTGTATATATCAATATATATATTTTATTAAGTCCACTGTTCATTATTTTGAACAAATCATCGTGAATTTGTTTGACAGATCAGAAAGAACCTGATCCGGGGAGATCACTTGATTTGATTCAGAAATGGTAGATTGAAATTCTCAATTTTTATGCTTTATTGCTC
>BSBN01002108.1:30000-71736 GCA_027924645.1 Cunninghamia lanceolata | reverse complement strand
AACCGATATGACATTTTAACAATTGTTGTGATTAAACGACAGGAAGTAAATAGAACCTGTAAAAAAATAAAGCATCAAGGGTCTATAATTTCAATTTACCATTTATGAATCAAATCAAGTGATCTTTCCGGATCAGGTTATTTCTGATCCGTTAAACAAATAAAAAAAAAAAAAAAATGAATGGTGGACCTAATATAAATATTGACTTTTATTCATTATATTCACACAATACGCTATTGTCAATCCCAAAATGTTGGGAAGGATTGTTGGATTGGCACTACATTAAGATGAAAAATGATTAGAAATATCAAGAGAAGACCCTTAGGAATGGCAGTAAAAAAAGCACAAAATTTTATTATTTGTTAAAAAAAGCTTACAACTTTTTCATATTTTATTTCATTGATTCGGTTCGTTCTCGGTGGAACAACTCGAATCTTTTTCATTTCCTCCATAGCCATTGAAAAAGATTACTTATATGCTTCCCTATATAAGATTTCAGAGCAAAAAAATACATGAAATGAACATATAATAAGAGAAACAAAAATGGATAATAAGAAAACAACCATGACACAAAACGTGAATAATAAAAATATCTTATAGAATTAAATCTTATATAATTAAAAGTTATTGATAAATTTATTGGACCTAGACGTAGACGCATTATTTATCTCTCCCCCCTTTTTAATAATTTTAAAGCACGTTTAAAATGATAAATTTTTGCCCTCAGAAAAATACCATGAACAGTTCCCGTAGGTTGAGCTCCTAATTCGAAAAAATTAACAATAGCACTATAAATTAAACGAGTTTTATTCTTATTTATTGGATCATAAAAACCCAATTCCTGAAGAGCTCTTCCTTCCCTTCGAGACTTAACGTCAATTGCAACAATTCGATAGGTAGCTCATTGGGATAGATAGACAAGATACCCCCTTCTACCCCCCCTGGAAAACGTATATGAAGGTTTATCCTCATACGGCTCGAGTAATAATTTTTTTAATAAGATCTCTCTATCTATTAATAAGATCTCTCTATCTATAGAACAGATAGATAATAATCTATCTTAGTCCTAAGGAGAATAACAGCTATAATTTGTACTCCTAGCTCAAATATGCTTGAGTGATGTTAAAAAATCAGAGAATATTACTAAAAGAGTATAACATTTCTCTCCACTTTTTGAGCCGTCTTTCATCTATTTTCTCTTTCCGAATATATCTCAATCCATTAATATTGATTGAATCGTTTGATAAAAATAGAATTTTCTTGTTCTGGGATCAATTTTCTTGAATCATTAGGTCCAAGCTTTACTCTGGTGGTTCCCATCCTTACGGAATGACAGCAACATACATTCCGCTATTTTCCACGTTGAGCAATAGGAATCTTTTATCCTTTTAGAATCGGATCAAGTTTTCTCGAAATCTTTCGACCTAAATCGAGTTATTCTAATTCGCTATTCTTTTTTTTTTTTTTAGCTCGATGTAGACTTACAAAATGGTTATAGCTCGTTTATTTAATTTACATTAACCCTAGATTCTGCCCCTAATTGAATAAATTGATATTTCCTTCCTGGTCAAGCTCCATTATGAAACATATCTTTTTCAGGAGATAAATGTTGAGCTAAGAGCATCTTCGAGTCAAAATGGCGGATGTCATAATCCACAGAACTAATCATGTCGTTCAAGTCGCACGTTGCTTTCTACCACATCGTTTTAGACGAATTCTTATCATAAGATAGATCTTTGATCTGATACAAAATGGATATGTAATTATGAATAGTCATTAACTCAATTTCTACAATACATTTTTCTAATTACATACAATTAATTGTTCTAGTTAGCTAGGTATTCAACGATTCTTTAGCTGCGTACATTACTTCGACAGTAATGGTTTCAATGCCCTTTTGTCGTGCAAATTTTTCAGTATTTCTTTCTACCTTTTCTCTGGCAAAACGGGGGATTTTACTTAATTCTAGTCGACTTTCAGGATTCCAAATTAGGCTTATATCCGTAGACAATGATTTGGATATTATTTCTTTAGTATCATGACCACCAAAAATATCTAGAAGATGGTCCTCCATACCCAGAGCAAATGAGTTATAAATTAGATCCGCTATTTGATTAGTACCTTCGTAACCTAGAAAGGGTCGGTATCCCAAGGGAAAATTTTGTATATGAACTGGTGCGGAAATAACTCCACAAGGAATATCAAGACGTTTACCAATATGACGTTCCATTTGAGTACCAAATATTGCAGATGGTTCCATGTGAGCGATCATATCTCCTACTTCAGAATGATCATCTGTGATAAGTATTTCATCGCAGAAACCTTGGATTTGCTCTTTGAACCATTCCGCATCGTGTTTGCAGTAAGTACCTGCACAACTCACACGAATCCCCATCTCTCGAACAAGTATCTTAGTGATTGAAGCAGCATGAGTTGCATCACCAAAAACGACTGTTTCTTTGCCCGTCAAATTCTGACAATCAATAGATCTCGAAAACCAAGCAGCTTGGGAAACAAATCGAGTTTGTCCGTCGATATAAGGTTCATAATCCACTCTTTTACTCGATGAACAAAGAGCCAAGATATTCACATTTTTTTGAATCTGACGGATCCACTCCGCCATATCTACAGCTCCCATGGGAGCTGTAGATATGTAAGGCATCCCATATTCTTTATTTAAATACATCGCTGTCATTAAGCCCACTTCACGATAAGGAATTAAATTGAACCAAGCTTTTGGTAAATTTTGAAGATCTTCTACAGATCCTCCTTCAGGAATTATTTGATTAATTTCGATGTCCAGATCTCGTAATAAACGTCTTAACTCACGACAATCGTGTTGATTATGAAACCCCAATGTAAAAATCCCAATTATATTGACAGAAGGTGCATCGGTTAGGAATTTATCCAATTTTTCTTGTCTATGACATCTATCTAAATAATATCGAACCACCTGTTCTAAAGTTCTATCCGCTGCCTGAATTTCATTTACTTGATAATGATCCACATCCGCAAAAATTACGTCGGAATCAGAAATTATGGATGCTCTATCCACAAAGTTCTGTAAATCTTCTTGCAAAATACTAGAGGTACATGTAGGTGTCAATATGATAAGATCAGGATGTTCCTCCTTATCTTTCCGGAGAATATTATCCACAACTCTTTCTTGAGATCCACGTGCTAGTACGTGACGATCTACTATGCTAGCAGTTGCAGCAGTAAAATCTCTTTCGCGTTCTAACATAGAACGCATTACATTAAAATAATCATCTCCTAGAGGAGCGTGCATAATGGCATGCACATTTTTGAAAGAACTAGCTACTCGTAGGGTTCCAATATGAGCAGGACCAGCATACATCCAATAGGCTAATTTCATAAATTAGACTTTATCTCAATTTGATCTGTATTCCCATCCTACACCACAAAAATATCCCTTTCTATATTTAGATCTTATTTAAATCATATTTCCCTTCTATTAAGTATAGTCTATGAAAGGATGAGAAATCAAAAAATTTTTTCTTCTTCTTTTTTTTTCAATAATACTGTTCCACCTGGGACGAAAGGATTCGAACCTTCGAAATAACAGGATCAAAACCTGCTGCCTTACCGCCGCTTGGCCACGCCCCATTGTTGTTTTATTTTAATCAAAAATCAAAATTTTTGCAATGTTTTATTGTAATCTGAATTGCATTATTATAATTCGATTCGCTATAATTCTACGATTTCGAAGAGATTCACGCCAATAAGTATGTGATTACATACTGCATTAATAATGAGCCTGCTTAGCTCAGAGGTTAGAGCGTCGCACTTGTAATGCGATGGTCATCGGTTCGATCCCGATAGCTGGCTCGTTTTTATTCTTTTCATTCCTTCCATTATCAACAATAGATCGTTAAAATCTATTAAATAGGGGAAAGACTCTTCCTTTTCTGATCGTCGGTCCGCCAGGTCTGTCGTGGCATGATCCGTTTCAACTAGAAACGAAACGAATGATTGAAACATATTTTTTTACCTCTACAATCTAAACAAAATTGAAAATAATTCGGTTTTCTATCTCTATATATAAATCATTCCAATATTCGTACTGTTTATACTATTCCTCTTTCCAACATTATTTGTTCATTTCTTTAAATAAGGAGTTTTTTATGTCCCGTTATCGCGGACCTCGTTTAAAAATAATAAATCGTCTCAAAACTTTACCAGGACTAAGTAAGAAAACACCCAACAGAATTAAACAGCCTAGTAAAAAAAAACATTCTAAACCTCCTAAACCTTCTAAATATCCTGTCCGTCTAAAAGAAAAACAAAAATTACGTTTTCATTACGGACTTACAGAGCGCCAATTACTTCAATATGTTCGTATTGCTAGAAGAGCCAAGGGATCAACGGGTCAGGTTCTATTGCAATTACTTGAAATGCGTTTGGATAATATTCTTTTTCGATTGGGTATGGCGCTTACCATTCCTGAAGCCAGACAATTAGTAAACCATAGACATATTCTGGTCAATGATCGTCTAGTAGATATACCAAGTTATCGTTGCAAACCCCAAGATTTAATATCTATAAAAGATAAACAAAGATTGAGAAATCTAATTAATAAAAATAGAGAGATTTTCCAGAAGGAAAAAAGGAGGGTGCCACCTCATTTAAATCTTATTAAAAAAAAGTCACAATATATTGGATTAGTAAAAAAAATAATAGATAGTAACCGGATCAGTTTGAAGATTAATGAATTATTGGTCGTAGAATACTATTCCCGTCGAGTTTAAATTGAAAATGAAAAGAAAGGATTTCTGCACATCTGTCCCTCTGTATGTTACATGACAATGTTATTGTCAATAATACATTGATTTACAATTTATTTTTTCAAATATTGTTTGCCTTTCCCATACCGATATTCATTTTACTCATTTTATTTTATCTATCCCGAAATAGAAGGAGATTGCGGGAGGATGAGATCATCCTATTGGATTTAGATTCATGAGAAAATGAGGTAAAAAAGAATAAGGCGAATATACGGAAAGAGAGGGATTCGAACCCTCGGTAAACAGAAGCCTACATAGCAGTTCCAATGCTACGCCTTGAACCGCTCAGCCATCTTTCCTACGATCTCTCCATTTGAATCCACAAAATGAAAATGAGATTAGAACAAGTTTTCTCCAATTTATGATGCGATAACTTCCTTTTGCATAAGTAAAGTAATTTATGAAATCTCGCATAAAGACAAAAGAGTATTCTACCACACTTCTTCTTTTCTTCTTATTTCAATAAATTTTCTTCTTTCTCAATCTGATTATTCTATCTTATTCGGGTTTACATTGCCGATCCAATTGTTAAATTGAGCCAGATCTACTGATCCATAATTATCATATATATATATATTATGAATAATTCTTCGGTAAGGATTAATGGTACAAATTATATCATAAGGACTATTTAGAATATATATATACTCAATATATTCTATGTGTTATAATGGGTATGCACACACAATGATTATTTCGTTCTCATTGTGCAATGATCCTTTCACTTACTCGTTTGCTCGTTGGGATCATGAGCAAACGAGTGCGAGACTTATTGAGTTTGCAGAAAATATAGAAATATTTTCTTTTAGAAATAGAAATTTTTTTTATTGTTCATCAGTCAATTTAATGAACATTCCTTTCAAAGATTCCCAATTTCTTTTTATTCAGAAAAGAAAAACCGGATTATAATGTTAACATATTTACGATCGTAAGGAAATCCATTTATTATGCTATTGTGCATTGGAAAATCATTTTGTTCATGGAATCATTTCCGTATGGGGAATGAAAAAAATTATCAAATTTATAATTGACTATGCCTAGATCTCAGAGAAATGACAATTTTATCGACAAGACCTTCACAATTGTAGCGGATATATTATTGCAAATAATCCCAATGGCTTCAGGGGAGAAAAAGGCATTTACCTATTACAGAGATGGTGTGATTTGATCTTTTTTTTTTCTGCTTTTTCTCGTTTCGGAGAATGGCGGGATATTCTTTTTTAAGTTAAAGAAAACTTACGCTTAGTGAAGGTGAGTTTTAGAAATATAACAATTCTTTCTGTCGTGTATCCCCGATTGATGCAGCCTTAGATGCTTTGATCTTCTGAGATTCTAGTATCAAGCGAAAGGTTACACCTATTACATAGATGTTAATGGTAAACCCCATATAATAGGTACGCATAGGGGAAAAAGCACTACGTGTTAAAATCGACAACACAAACGCTTCGTTATGATACACATGACCCTTTTTTTTTATGAAGGGCTAGTTAGAATGGTTGAGGCAACAAACATCCATCTCGTTTGTACTTCGGATACCGCTAGAACCATCGGAGACTGTTGAAGTGAATAATCCCCGTAAAATACAGTGCGTTAAGGACAAAGAAATTGTTAGAGGTTATGTTTGTAGTGCTAAGCTAAAATACTTGGTATTTATAAAAGAATCTTTGCAAGAAGGATGGCTAGAGATTCATCAGAAATACACTAGTTCCTGTTAATTCATAATATAGGATAATCCTTTTTTTTTTCAATTTAATGGATTACTGGGAGGAGCCGTATGAGGTGAAATTCTCATGTACGGTTTTGAAGCGGAGATCAAGTCAATTGAATGAACGACCGTAACGAATGTCAGCTCAATCCGAAGGGGAATATGCGGAAGCTTTACAAAATTATTATGAAGCCATGCGACCGGAAATTGACCCTTATGACCGAAGTTATATACTGTATAATATAGGTCTTATCCACACGAGTAATGGGGAACATACTAAGGCTTTGGAATATTATTTCCAGGCATTAGAACGAAACCCGTCTTTACCACAAGCTCTTAATAATACGGCCTTGATCTGTCATTACGTGCGGCTATCTGTACTATAGAATGATTTCGTTTAGAACTACGGAAAAGAAAAAAAGAGGCTTTCTACATATGCACCGTCCAAAACAACGGTTTTTATCAGCTGTAGTCAAAAGAATAGTCTTCATAGGAGCCCAAATATGAATGGCTAAATATAGCCTGGATAGTCCATGGATAAAATCAATTCAATTGATGGGGAAAGCACCATAAAGATCAATTATTGAAAGTTCGGGCTGATACGATCAAATCTGCTCCTTGACAAAAATAAGGAATCAACTTATGTAATAGAGTTGATTTACTAGGCTATTGAGCAGCGGTGTAGGATCAGATCCTAAAGATGTGAAGTACTCTCCTACCAGGAAAGTATTATTTGAAATTTCTATACAGAACATAGATAGTTACCTCTTAAAAAGATTTTTATCTGGATAATCTGAAGTAGATCTCTTTATTTCTATACTTCATCTTTTTAGGGTGGGAGAAAAGAGAAAACCTGATCATTTATCGAAAGTGAAGTTTGAAACTCATGTCATTGACCCATTCTGTTCTTTCGGTTAACCTGAACGTATTTCCAATGAACTATCTCCTATTTTGGAAGTTTGGGTAAAGGACTAAAGAATAGTGAATTGAGCCGTATGAGGTAGGAAACTCTCAAGTACGGTTCTAAGGGAAGAAAACTTTTACAAGTTGATCTATCCCGACCGAGGAGAACAGGCCATTCGACAGGGAGATCCTGAAATTGCGGAAGCTTGGTTTGATCAAGCTGCTGAGTATTGGAAACAAGCTATAGCGCTTGCTCCAAGCAATTATATCGAAGCACAAAATTGGTTAAAGATTACAGGACGTTTTGGAGAATGACGATCTCTCGATTACCATACTGGGAAATTATGAAATCTATTCAGGATAAATAAATGTTTCATACTATTCGAGCGAATTAGCTCCTCTTATTGCATTGTCATTATAGAAAAACATTTTGAAAATATAACAAAGAATACTTTGTATGGATCGTTAATGAAAAGAATCTTTTCAATATGGATAAATCCCGTCCGGAGACGGATTTATTAAAGATTCATTAATATTTATCCATAAATAATTCAAAGTTCTTTTGAATCATAAAAGTGATCTGGAACATATGGGTCCAGAGATATGGATAAATAAATCTGGATATGAAGATAATAATTATATTATCTCGATAAATGTTTTTCACCGCTGGGCGGGAAGAACGTTTTACATCTCGTAACGGTCCATTGAGCACCTAGCAGATATGTCATAATAAATTTGAACACCTGCCTCAAATCGACTTCCATATCATAGTCGCTCCAGTTATAAACTGGGGAATAAAGAGAGGAACGAGCTGAGAATATATATATATATATATATATATTTTATTTTTTTTTTTTTTTTTCAATAATTCCTTCCTGTTGGCGGGTTTTTTCTCATGTCTCGTCTGGAAAGAGGAGAACTCAATGATCATTCGTTCACCGGAACCAGAAGTAAAGATCGTAGTGGAGAGGGATCCTATTAAAACCTCTTTTGAAAAATGGGCTAAACCCGGTCATTTCTCAAAGACACTAGCTAAGGGACCTAATACTACCACCTGGATCTGGAACCTACATGCTGATGCTCACGATTTTGATAGCCATACCAATGATTTGGAAGAGATTTCCCGCAAAGTATTTAGTGCTCATTTTGGTCAATTAGCCATCATCTTTATTTGGCTAAGTGGGATGTACTTTCACGGCGCTCGTTTCTCCAATTATGAAGCATGGCTAGGCGATCCTACTCACATTAAACCCAGTGCTCAGGTAGTTTGGCCAATAGTAGGTCAAGAAATTTTGAATGGAGATGTAGGTGGAGGTTTTCGAGGAATACAAATAACCTCTGGGTTCTTCCAGATTTGGCGAGCATCCGGAATAACTAGTGAATTACAACTTTACTGCACCGCAATTGGTGCATTGATCTTTGCAGCGTTAATGCTTTTTGCTGGTTGGTTCCATTATCACAAAGCTGCTCCAAAATTGGCTTGGTTCCAAGATGTAGAATCCATGTTGAACCACCATTTAGCAGGGTTACTAGGACTTGGGTCTCTAGCTTGGGCAGGCCACCAAATACACGTTTCTTTACCTATTAATCAACTCCTAGATGCTGGAGTGGACCCTAAAGAGATACCACTTCCTCATGAATTTATTTTAAATCGTGAGCTTTTAGCTCAACTTTATCCCAGTTTTGCTGAGGGATTGACCCCATTTTTCACCCTGAATTGGTCGGAATATTCAGAATTTTTGACTTTTCGTGGAGGACTCAACCCAGTAACGGGGGGTCTGTGGCTGACCGATACTGCACACCACCATTTGGCTATTGCAATTCTTTTTCTAATCGCTGGTCATATGTATAGGACCAATTGGAGTATTGGCCATAACCTCAAGGAAATTTTGGAAGCTCATAAAGGTCCATTTACAGGGGAAGGACATAGAGGTCTTTACGAGATCTTAACTACTTCATGGCATGCTCAATTAGCTCTTAATCTAGCTATGTTAGGATCTTTAACTATTGTCGTAGCTCACCATATGTATTCTATGCCTCCCTATCCATATCTAGCTACTGACTATGGTACCCAACTCTCTCTGTTCACGCACCATATGTGGATTGGTGGATTTCTCATAGTTGGCGCTGCTGCACATGCAGCTATTTTTATGGTAAGAGACTATGATCCGACTACTCAATACAACAATCTTTTAGATCGTGTTCTGAGACATCGTGATGCAATTATATCACACCTCAACTGGGCATGTATTTTCTTAGGCTTCCATAGTTTTGGTCTATATATTCATAATGATACTATGAGTGCTTTAGGACGTCCTAAAGATATGTTTTCAGATACTGCTATACAATTACAACCTATCTTTGCTCAATGGATACAAAACACTCATGCTTTAGCACCTAGTTTGACAGCTCCTGATGCAACAGCAAGCACCAGCTTAACCTGGGGAGGTGGTGATTTGGTAGCAGTAGGTGCCAAAGTGGCTTTGTTACCTATTCCATTAGGAACTGCGGATTTTTTAGTGCACCATATTCATGCATTTACTATCCATGTGACTGTATTAATATTACTTAAAGGTGTTTTATTTGCTCGCAGTTCTCGTTTAATACCCGATAAAGTGAATCTTGGTTTTCGTTTTCCTTGCGATGGGCCTGGTAGAGGAGGAACATGTCAAGTATCTGCCTGGGATCATGTCTTCCTAGGGTTATTCTGGATGTACAATGCAATTTCGGTAGTAATATTCCATTTTAGCTGGAAAATGCAGTCCGATGTTTGGGGTAGTATAAGTGATCAGGGAGTAGTAACTCATATTACAGGAGGAAACTTTGCACAGAGTTCCATTACAATTAACGGGTGGCTCCGCGACTTTTTATGGGCACAAGCTTCTCAAGTAATCCAATCTTACGGTTCTTCATTATCTGCATATGGTCTTTTATTCTTAGGTGCTCATTTCGTTTGGGCCTTTAGTTTAATGTTCCTATTTAGTGGCCGTGGATATTGGCAAGAACTTATTGAATCTATTGTTTGGGCCCATAATAAATTGAAAGTTGCTCCTGCTATCCAGCCCAGAGCCTTGAGTATTGTCCAAGGACGTGCTGTAGGAGTAGCTCATTACCTTCTGGGTGGAATCGCCACAACATGGGCGTTCTTCCTAGCAAGAATTATTGCAGTAGGATAATGGCTAGGAGGATTTGAAAAGCATTATGGCATCAAGATTTCCAAAGTTCAGCCAAGGCTTGGCCCAGGACCCAACTACTCGTCGTATTTGGTTTGGTATTGCTACTGCACATGACTTTGAGAGTCATGATGATATTACCGAAGAACGCCTTTATCAAAAGATTTTTGCTTCTCACTTTGGTCAGTTAGCTATAATCTTTCTGTGGACCTCTGGTAATTTGTTCCACGTAGCTTGGCAAGGCAATTTCGAAGCATGGGTACACGATCCCTTACATGTAAGACCTATTGCGCATGCAATTTGGGATCCTCATTTTGGTCAACCGGCCATAGAAGCCTTTACCCGAGGAGGTGCCCCCGGTCCGGTCAATATTGCTTATTCCGGTGTTTATCAGTGGTGGTATACAATTGGCTTACGCACTAATGAAGATCTTTATACTGGAGCTCTTTTCTTGCTATTTCTTTCTGCTATCTTTTTAATAGCGGGTTGGTTGCATCTACAACCTCAATGGAAACCAAGTGTTTCATGGTTTAAAAATGCCGAATCTCGTCTCAATCATCATTTGTCGGGGCTCTTCGGAGTCAGTTCTTTGGCTTGGACGGGGCATTTAGTTCATGTCGCTATTCCTGAATCAAGAGGACAGCACATAAGATGGGATAATTTCTTGAATGTATTACCATATCCCCAAGGTTTGGAACCACTTTTTACAGGTCAGTGGAATCTTTATGCTCAAAATCCTGATTCCAGTAGCCATTTATTTGGTACCTCTCAAGGGTCGGGAACTGCTATTCTAACTCTTCTCGGAGGATTCCACCCACAAACTCAAAGTTTGTGGCTAACTGATATCGCTCATCATCATTTAGCTATTGCATTTGTCTTTTTCATTGCTGGTCATATGTATAGAACCAACTTTGGGATCGGACACAGTATAAAAGATATTTTAGAAGCACATATTCCTCCAGGAGGCTTATTAGGACGCGGACATAAGGGTCTTTACAACACAATCAATAATTCTCTTCACTTTCAATTAGGTCTTGCTCTAGCTTCTTTGGGAGTTATTACTTCCTTGGTAGCTCAACACATGTATTCTTTACCTGCCTATGCATTCATAGCACAAGATTTTACTACCCAAGCTGCATTGTATACTCTCATCAATACATTGCCGGATTCATTATGACAGGGGCATTTGCTCATGGAGCTATATTTCTCATTAGAGATTATAATCCAGAACAGAATAAGGATAATGTATTGGCGAGAATGTTGGAGCATAAGGAAGCCATAATATCTCATTTGAGTTGGGCTAGTTTATTCCTAGGTTTTCATACCTTGGGACTTTATGTTCATAACGATGTTATGCTTGCTTTTGGTACTCCAGAAAAACAAATCTTGATTGAGCCTATATTTGCTCAATGGATACAATCTGCTCATGGTAAGGCCTTATATGGTTTTGATGTACTCTTATCTTCAGCAAATGATCCAGCATTCAATGCTGGTAAAAGCATATGGTTACCCGGTTGGTTGAACGCTATTAACGATAATAAAAATTCACTGTTCTTAACAATTGGTCCTGGAGACTTTTTGGTTCATCATGCTATTGCTCTAGGTTTGCATACAACTACATTGATTTTAGTAAAAGGTGCTTTAGATGCGCGTGGTTCTAAGCTAATGCCTGATAAGAAAGATTTTGGTTATAGTTTTCCTTGCGATGGTCCGGGACGGGGCGGTACTTGCGATATTTCGGCCTGGGATGCTTTTTATTTAGCAGTTTTCTGGATGTTGAATACCATTGGATGGGTTACTTTCTATTGGCATTGGAAGCATATCACCTTATGGCAGGGAAATGTAGCTCAATTTAATGAGTCTTCCACTTATTTAATGGGATGGTTAAGAGATTATCTTTGGTTAAATTCTTCACAACTAATTAATGGATACAATCCTTTTGGTATGAACAGTTTATCTGTCTGGGCGTGGATGTTCTTATTTGGGCATCTTGTTTGGGCTACTGGATTTATGTTTCTTATTTCTTGGCGTGGATATTGGCAAGAACTGATTGAAACTCTTGCATGGGCCCATGAACGCACACCTTTGGCTAATTTAGTTCGATGGAGGGATAAGCCGGTAGCTCTTTCCATTGTTCAAGCACGATTAGTTGGATTAGCTCACTTTTCTGTAGGCTATATATTCACCTATGCAGCTTTCTTAATCGCCTCTACATCAGGCAAATTCGGTTAATTCTTTTTCATTTTAGAGAATATTTCTATTTTCAATATAATCTCTATGGATAAAAAGAAGGAGTAATCCACGTAATACTTCTCCATCTCAAATTTGATCTATATTTTTATATAATGAATATAAACTGACTGAATCATTATGGCAAGAAAAAGTCTCATTCAAAGAGAGAAAAAGAAACAAAGATTGGAAAGGAAATATAATTTCCTCCGCCAATCTTTGAAAAAAGAAATGAGCGAAGTCTCATCACTGGATGAAAAATTGGAAATTTATAGAAAATTACAATCTCCACCGCGTAATAGTGCACCTACACGTCTTCGTCGACGTTGTTTGAAGACTGGAAGACCTAGAGCCAATTATAGAGACTTTGAATTATCCGGATATATAATCCGTGAAATGGCGCACGCATGTTTGTTGGCTGGGGTAACAAAATCGAGTTGGTAGGGTAAAAAAAAGGATTCTTTCAAGTTATTGTGATGATAGAAAAGTCCCTCCCTATATAGGGAGGGAGGATAGCATACCCAAGGGATTGCTCGATGTACCCATTTTTGGGTATTATAACAAAGGTAATATGAAGGGATAGCGCGGAGTAGAGCAGTTTGGTAGCTCGCAAGGCTCATAACCTTGAAGTCACGGGTTCAAATCCCGTCTCCGCAAAGACAAAAAAGGATGGTCTCATTCCATTTATATTGACCGTATAAATAAGATAAAAATACGATTGAACCAATAACTAGTTCATAGTTATATTCTATCCTACAGATGGGCGGGTAGCGGGAATCGAACCCGCATCTTCTCCTTGGCAAGGAGAAATTCTACCATTCAACCATACCCGCATTTGACTCGTTATATGGGTATAATATATACCCATATATATTCCCATTCTATGTAGGTAAATTTGAATAGACTTATGGATCAATTATCGATCATACCAATAATAAAATAACCCCTCCCTTGAGCACTTTCATTACCTGGTTTTTTTTATTTATCGAAAATTCCCTTGCGAATTAATAATGCCCTCTAGGGAGGGGGGGGGCCAAAAGAGCTTAAAACATATCTTAAGATATGAAAGAATTTAGAATACCTACTAAAAAGACTGATCCAATCCATAATGATACGCCCGAAAATAGTACATTTTTGCTACTTAACCAACCATTAGGAGAGGCAAGTGCGACAGGTACACCAATAACTAGGAGAATTGAAATTGCAATTAATGCAAACATAGACGATTCGAACGCAATAGTCATGGTTGTTATCTTAAAAGCTTCCAACAGATTCAAAAGGCTATACCATTCGATCCCTATCCGGTCAAATTTGAATCAAATGCACTACGGATTTTATTTGATCATAAATTCATCGAAATTTGAAATGTTTATTTTAGTATAAAATAATCAGGAAATTTATATCTTTTTATCATCATGATGTATCAATATCATACATATATGACTATCAGCCCTATGGTCAGGTATTATCTGTCGGGGTAAGATAGGATGAGTTATCCTTGTTCGGGAGAGATGGCCGAGTGGTTGATGGCTCCGGTCTTGAAAACCGGTATAGTTCAAAAACTATCGAGGGTTCGAATCCCTCTCTCTCCTTTTGTTCGTCGAACAATAAAACTAATTTATTAGTTCAGTACAAAAAAAATGCTCGGCTATAATATAGCCGAGCAACAAGGATTCAGTTGGAAGAATAATGGCAAAGGATATCGCTATCCCGCCTTCCAATGAAAATAAATTAGATAGATTCTTATTTTATCTAGTTTTATCTCTAGTTTAATTAAGAGGGGTCATGGAAAGAACAGGTTCAAAATCACGATCAATTCCTTTCTCAAATCCTGCTGCAGCTGCACGAGCCCTTCCTGCATGCCACAAATGACCTACGAAAAAGAAAAATCCTAGAACAAAATGAGAGGTGGCTAACCAACTTCGAGGTGAGACATAATTGACTGCATTAATCTCGGTAGCTACACCACCCACAGAATTTAAAGAACCTAAAGGAGCATGAGTCATATATTCCGCTGAACGTCGTTCTTGCCAGGGTTGTATGTCTTTTTTCAACTTACTCAGGTCCAAACCATTAGGACCCCTTAGAGGTTCCAACCAGGGAGCACGAAGATCCCAAAAACGCATCGTTTCCCCTCCAAAAATAATTTCTCCAGTAGGAGAACGCATAAGATATTTACCTAAACCAGTAGGCCCTTGGGCAGACCCCACACTAGCTCCAAGACGTTGATCTCTAACTAAAAAAGTAAATGCTTGAGCTTGAGAGGCCTCTGGACCGGTAGGTCCATAGAATTCACTGGGATAAGCTGTATTGTTAAACCAAACAAAACAACAAGCAATGAAACCAAAGACAGAGAGAGCTGCTAAACTATAGGATAAGTAAGCTTCTCCGGACCATACAAACGCGCGACGAGCCCATGCAAAAGGTTTTGTTAAGATGTGCCAGATACCACCGAAGATACAAATGGAACCTAACCACACATGTCCTCCAATTATATCTTCTAGATTGTCCACGCTAACAATCCATCCCTCCCCTCCAAAAGGGGATTTGAGTAAATAACCAAATATAGTACTTGGGTTAAGCGTAAGGTTCGTAATTTTTCTTACATCTCCACCGCCGGGAGCCCAGGTATCATATATGCCACCAAAATACAAAGCCTTAAACACTAGGAGAAAAGCACCAACACCTAGCAAGATTAGGTGAATACCTAAAATTGTGGTCATTTTGTTCCTATCTTTCCATACATAACCAAAAAATGGAAAAGATTCTTCTAAAGTTTCGGGTCCCATTAATGCGTGATAAATACCACCGAAGCCTAAAACTGCAGAAGAAATTAAGTGAAGTACCCCAGATACAAAATAGGGAAAAGTGTCCACAATTTCCCCGCCAGGACCGACTCCCCATCCTAGAGTAGCTAGATGGGGAAGTAAAATCAATCCTTGTTCATACATAGGTTTTTCCGGTACAAAATGAGCCACTTCAAATAGATTCATTGCTCCAGCCCAGAATACAATTAATCCGGCATGAGCCACATGAGCCCCAAGTAATTTGCCTGACAAATTAATAAGTCGGGCATTACCAGCCCACCAAGCGAAACCAGTGGTTTCTTGGTCACGACCAGCTAAAGTTAGAGTTCCATTAAAGAGCGTTTCCACGGGGTAGAACCTCCTCAGGGAATATAAGGTTTTCATGAGGCTGATCCTGAGCCGCCATCCAAGCACGAATACCTTCGTTCAAGAGAATATTTTTTGTATAAAAAGTCTCAAATTCAGGATCTTCTGCTGCACGAATCTCCTGGGAAACAAAATCATAAGCACGTAAGTTTAGAGCTAGGCCAACTACTCCAATGGCACTCATCCATAAACCGGTCACCGGCACAAATAACATGAAGAAATGTAACCAACGTTTATTGGAAAAAGCAACCCCAAAAATTTGGGACCAGAAACGGTTCGCAGTGACCATAGAATAAGTCTCTTCGGCTTGAGTTGGGTTAAAAGCACGGAATGTATTTGCACCATCACCGTCTTCAAATAAAGTATTTTCCACGGTAGCACCGTGAATAGCACATAGAAGAGCAGCACCCAATACTCCGGCAACTCCCATCATATGAAATGGATTCAAGGTCCAATTATGAAAACCTTGGAAAAAGAGGATAAATCGGAAAATAGCTGCTACACCAAAACTAGGGGCAAAAAACCAACCAGACTGGCCTAATGGATAGATCAAGAATACGGAAACAAAAACAGCAATCGGAGCAGAGAACGCAATTGCATTATAAGGTCGCAATTGTACAGATCGAGCAAGTTCAAATTGGCGTAACATGAAGCCTATTAGACCAAAAGCACCATGAAGAGCAACGAAAGTCCATAGACCACCTAATTGACACCAACGAGTAAAATCTCCTTGTGCTTCAGGACCCCATAATAGCAGCAAAGAATGTGCTAAACTATTAGCAGGTGTAGAAACTGCGGCAGTTAAAAAATTACAACCTTCCAAATAGGAACTGGCCAATCCGTGAGTATACCACGAAGTCACAAAGGTTGTACCCGTGAACCATCCACCTAGTGCAAAATAAGCACAAGGAAAAAGCAATAGACCGGACCAACCCACAAAAACAAAACGGTCTCTGCGTAGCCAGTCATCCATAATATCAAATAAAGTTTGTTCCTCTTTGGAAGACTTTCCAAGGGCTATAGTCATAGTGATCCTCCTATTTAACTATTCCAACCTTTTCCGAGCGCCCTATCTGATAGAATCAAAGGGTATACACTATTTTGTATATTTATGGACAATTTTGAATCCATCCTCCCTTTCAACAAATCGGGTTCCGAAGATTTCTTATTGGCACAGACATTATTAAGTTAAACTGAACTAATACAATATAAGTAAATGCATGATAACCCGAAGTTGTTTCTATTCCATTTTTTTTTTTTTTTTTTTCTCCTAAAATTATCTTCTGAATGTAATAAATATCAACAGAAGAATTGCCGGAAAAGCAAGTTAGCTTTTTTTCCTCCCTGTTCTTCACTAGAGACTATTCACAATATCCTAGAGACTATTCTCAATATCTATTCCATTCAATATTATTACGTCTTGAACCTTACTCCAAGATTAACAAAATCGATAGTAGTATTTCTAGAGATTTTATCAATCTCTATGTTTCTTAATACTACATCATTTCTACAAATAAATAGGAAAAACAAGAAGGAGATATTTTATATATCTATAGCTCATAGAGCTATAAGAAAGAATTCTATTCATTTCTTTTCCTTTATTCATAAGGAAAAAAAGGGATACTATTTTAGTATAATGAAAAATGAACAGTTCCTTTCTTTTCCATTTACCTTTTCTTATCTTTTTTGATATCTGAATTCCAATCTATTTTCCACTGGTAGAATGACCAAAGTCAAATGTCTAGTAAATTAATAATACTAGAATGTTCGGTACATCATAATTGAATTAATTCGATTCTCTAACTAGATAGGAATCAACTTATGAATTAGAGATAAAAGGAAAATGATTCCATCTAGAATTTAGACTTACATATCTATTTTTTCCGGAAAGAAAAAATTCTAACTATTCATTCGACAGAATATCCAATTAATAACCAAATATTCAATTATTTGAAGAATTCAAATATAATTAAATTGAAAGATTCACTTTCAAAATCCACCTCAATTTTCAATATCAGAATAACTGATCTATTAATCAGTCAATGGGTTAGGTTCACTTACTTCTAATTTTTATTTAATTTATTATTAATACGAAATAATTAAGAGAAAAAATGAAGAATATTCTAGTAATTGAAATTAGGTATTAATCATTTCAATTATTATTCTTCAATGATAATTACGAAAGTGAAGTATATTATGTCTAATCTTATACTATTCCTCGTCTTATTAGTAGCAAGAAAAAAAAAAAAAACTATTATCTAATATTATAGATAGAATTTTATAATAGTTATTCTCAATCATATTACGTGTTCTATTCCGGTATAACAAAAAACTCATCATGACAGATATTTTTATTTTTTATTGCAGGTTTTTTGCCTTAATCAAATGTTCAAAATGAAAAGTGGGAATCATTACAAGAGCCCTTTATCGGGCTTGAACCGATGACTTACGCCTTACCATGGCGTTACTCTACCGCTGAGTTAAAAGGGCTTTTGTTCATTTCATGACCAATGGATAAGTCTACTACATATTGGATAGATATGAATAATATAATGGGGTCCATATTATATAAGTATATAATATAATATAACTAAATATTGTAATATAATTATATTGCCGATCCTGACAATAAAAGAAGAAGAATACGAAATAATTAATAAAAAGAAAGAATATTTTTATTGACAAATTCCTAGGGATTTTAATATTATGACAATTAAGTAGGCCCCTATCGTCTAGTGGCCCAGGACATCTCTCTTTCAAGGAGGCAACGGGGATTCGATTTCCCCTAGGGGTACTATGCTAGGAAAGTAATTATAATACCTTATTAGGTATTATAATTACTTCCCATTTTTTCCTGGGTCGATGCCCGAGTGGCTAATGGGGACGGACTGTAAATTCGTTGGCAATATGCCTACGCTGGTTCAAATCCAGCTCGGCCCAATACCAACTTGATCGATAGATTTATATTGATATCAATCGATGATATTGGTAAAAAAGGTAATTGGTTTTTGAATCTCCGAAATAGAAAGAATCGGAACGAACAGATACTTTTAGAAGATTTGAAAGAGAAAAGTTTTACAAAATGTTTTATCGACCCGGCACTAACTAACAGTTGAATTACTATGACTAATTAGTAAGTCAACTGTACCTAGTGGGATTGTAGTTCAATTGGTTAGAGTACCGCCCTGTCAAGACGGAAGTTGCGGGTTCGAGCCCCGTCAGTCCCGATCCATCCAATAAATTGATCAATTCTTTGAGCGATCTCCGCCCCAAAGAAGAGCAAAAAAGGAAAAGAGAGTAGACTAGAATAGGAAAAGAGAGTAGACTAGAATAGATTTACTAGGGATTATGTAGATCTATCTGGATCTACATAATTCACCAAATCTAGAATGGTGATTTTTGTCAACATTTTGAATGATGATTATACCATCGAATTATCATGGTAAATCCGCAATCCTCTTTTCTCCTTGAGAGATAAAAAAAAGGTTTCGTAGGAAGATAGATCTGTGTTAGGAAGAATAACACAGAGGTATTCTCCTTCTAAGTAAGAATACCGCGTATAGATCTATGTGGTCATTCTATCTTATTTCCAGTAGATACTACTCCATCTATCTCATATTCTTCCCCGGAAATAGGAATATTTCAAATGTGCTAGTTCCCCCTTCAGAAACGAGAATAACGTTTTTTAATGGTTTCTAAAAAATAGAAAAAATTCCAATTAATTAGAATCCATAAAGATTGGATTCTATTTGACTTACTATCCAAATAGTTCTGCTCATTCCAGGGTCATGGGCAATCCTTAGGGGAATTTGGAGCTATTCATTTTATTCTTTTTAGCTCTCGGTAAAAACTACATTACAAGACGAATTAAGGGAAATAAGAGGTTTTACCAATTATCAGTAATCATTTACTGGTGCTCTGAAATATGCATAGGTACAAATACAGGTAGTGACAGGATTTGACCCAATATAATCAATTTTTTGACTATACCCTTTTTGGTCCTTTTTCATGAAAAGACTATTTGCGGGGTTATCGAAACCATATCTATCTATATAGATAGGTCTTGTTCATCTCTTGTACGATGTAAGTAATATAATTAAAAAAATAAGTAGGACTACAGGGCAATTTACCTTCATGTTTGCCCTTCCGTAAAACAGAGCGAATTGAATAAATTCGGAGATTCTTGGGATTACCCTTTTCAGGTCCCGATCGATTTAGATCGATCGAACTTATGAATAAGAAAAATACGTTGTCCTTTTTTAGTGTAATATAAAATATCGATATTCAATTGATAGGTCTAATATTCCGTCCCTTTCAATTTTGGAAATCAAGATGAAATATCTATGCCTTCCAGAATTAGCAAGCAAAAGTTTTTTTTTTTTTACGCATTTTTTATCCAAAATTTTAATATATATATAGATTAAAATATATAGGCATATGTTGGGATGTCCTCTAATTAAAAAGCAAGGAATCATTTTATGGTCAAGATTTTCAAAGTATTGAAAAAGATCTTCACCAAAAACAGAAATTAATTATGTATTTATTGAGTGAATCACTCGGACGATTCACATCAACAACATCACTAGGACTTTGTTCCCCCCCCTTTTTTCAGCTCCAGTTACCCCATTGATTTGTTATGTAATGAAAGCTTCGACATCTCTCTCACCCGAAAAAGAGAATGAATTCTCTTTTTCGTTTTATCTATTATTATATCCCCGTACTACGAGGGGGATTTATTCTAATGAAGGTAAATTTTGAACTATTAGTTAGTCTTATTGAAATAAGAAATCAATGAGTATAATCCATCAGAACAATCTTTATCATACTTTTCTGACCCTCGAATAGGCAAAGGAAATTCGGATCGTCATTAATGTCTAAATATTTGATTGAGACGGAGATTTTCTCAATTAATATCAATTAATAAAATTGAGAAAATTTGCATATCTAATGTTATTTTGACTAGCGATAAAATTGAATTGAGTCAACCCTTGGAACTATACTAATAAGACGGTGGGATCGATCCATTAGGGATCGAATTACTAAATCCGATATGAATAAGAGATAATAGTATGTTATACTAATTCAATTTCTATTGAAGAATTAATCAAATCCGCTAGATTCCGTTACTCAGATTGATCCTATTGATGGAATTACTCCATGGATTCAATACATTTTTTTTTTGTAAAAAAAGGAGATACTCTATGAGATCAAATCTCGAGTTATTGTAAAACGAAGGTAAAATAAATCATGGAAGTAAATAGCCTCGCATTTATTGCTGTTGCATTGTTCATTTCATTTCCTACTGCTTTTCTACTCATCATTTACGTAAAAACGGTGAGTCAAAGCAAAATACAGTGATTAGTGATGATCTAGAATTCATCTAGATCATCAGTAAAAAAAAGTAATAGGAGTCGTCATATTAAGAATAGATATTTATTTGGAAAAGAAGTAGTACGAAGGAAACGAAAAATCTTCCTTTCCTTTTTCTTTTGTACTACTTCTTCTACACAGATTTTAGATAAGTAGATCTAAATTATCATTTGTCTCGTAGGGACATAAATGTAGGATCAGTACCTGATAAAAAAAAAAAGCGAAACTAATCACAATCTCTTACATATAAGGAACTTTATGTAGACAGAACATAGGTGTTATTCAAAATAGAACCTACCCCCCCTTTTTTTTCAATTTATTTCTAATACGGTAGAAACCATTATTTACTAATACATAGTAAAATAAAGAATTAGAAATCGTAAAGGAAAAAAATTGATATAGAAAAGGAATCTATGTATGGTTGAGACAGAGCAGCATAATAATGCTCCATCTCCATATGTTTTTGTTACAAGAACAGATGCATATTAAAGAATATTATGCTGAACAGCATAAGTTCGCTATATATGGAACTACTTCATACTTGATAAATATGAAGTAGAATTGTATTTATAACATGATTCATTTTTTTTATTTTGATCATATCATTGATGATTCAATATTACTAGATCATTAATAAGAATAATACGAAATTATCATCGTAAAATTATTTGTTTATTTATTTTTAACAGAATAATTGAGAATATCAGGACTATTAATTCTATTAAAGCCCACTTCTACCCCATACTACGAGTGAAAGAGAAAAAGTAAAAACTACCATTAGAGCAGCCCAAGCGATACCGACTATATCCATATGAATCCCTCTATTTTCATTTCAAAAAGAATAATATCATTATTGATTCTTGATGATAATGGAACTAATCAGGATAGTGCAAAGTGGAAATCTTCTACCTTACCTATTCCGGAAGGATAAGTCGATAGTAGAGACTTCTCAAAATTGTTTATTGGAACTAGTTACTCTCAACTACCTATAGGATCAGACATTCATGATAAAAGGAATTTTGAATTTTATCGGCTATATTAGTAATAGGACCTGAAGCTACACAAGTTGTTTCCAAAAGTTATGTAGTGCAAATGGAAACTTTTTCATTCCTTTCACTTTATTTACCCTACCAAGGCGACACCCGGATTTGAACTGGGGATGGAGGATTTGCAGTCCCCTGCCTTACCACTTGGCTATGCCGCCATCCCCAGATCTAGTTGAAACTAAATCTGGGGAAAGGATATTTTGAGTTCTTTATTCTATTTCACCTCACGTATTTTTCTTTATCAATCCGATATGTCATATAACCGATTTATAGCCTCCGGGTCTAGGATTTAAACCCCCTATTGGGGGGCTCTAGGGATTTTGAGTCCCCGGGGGATTTGGAGTCCCCATTGAAATTATACTACATTCAATGCATAGTTGTCAATCACTAGAGAATGAACAACTATATAAAGAAAGATCCCCATCATATATTAAAAAATCCGCCCTGTTTTAACCTTGTAACAAAGGTTTTAATAAGAAAATAGAAAAGGACCTCTTCTTTTTATTCTATTTTTGGGATATAGTGAAGAATAATATACATGCCAATTTTTTGTCGAATTTATTCGTATAGATCAATGAGGATTCGTATAGAATAAATATCGAAATATACAATATACTTTTATATAGGAAACATCCAATGCAATTAGATGAAAATAAGGGAATATTTACAATTCCCCAATTTGGTAAAATACAACTTGAAGGATTTCGTCGTTTTATTGATCAAGGCTTAATAGAAGAACTCCATAAGTTTTCAAAAATTGAAAGCCCAAATAAAGAAATAGAATTTAGCCTTTTTGTGAATGAATATAAATTAATAGAACCTCTCATTAAAGAGAGAGATGCTGTATATATGTCTCTTACATATGACTGTCAATTATATGTACCAGCAAGATTGATTAATAAAATTCGTAGAAAGAGACAGAACCAAATTGTATGTCTGGGAAATATTCCTTTGATGAATTCTAAAGGAACTTTTGTAATAAATGGAAATTACAGAGTCGTGGTCAATCAAATATTAAGAAGTCCCGGTATTTATTACACTTGCGAACGAAAACCGTCGGGAAACATTAGCTATATTGGCACTATAATTTCAGATAGGGGAGGAAGATTAAGATTAGAGATAAATAAGAAAACAAAAAGGATATGGGTTCATGTAAACAGAAAAAAAAAAATATCTATTTTACTTTTATTATTGGCTATGGGTCTAAATTCCAAAGAGATTTTCAACGATAAGAATCTCTTTGCATTTTTCAATGGAACGGAGGAGTACCTTATATATTACAATTGGTATGGCGGGAAGGAAGCTGCCATGTTGGAACTTTATAAGGAACTCTACAGAAGTGATGACGACGAAGAAAACGACGACGAAGAAAACGACGACGAAGAAAACGACGACGAAGAAAACGACGACGAAGAAAACGACGACGAAGAAAACGACGACGAAGAAAACGACGACGAAGAAAATTTGGAATTTTCTGAGTCTCTATATAAAAAATTGGACACAAAGTTTTTCCAGACTAAATGTGTATTAGGAAAGATTGGTCGACGAAATCCGAACAAAAAACTAAGTCTTGATATACCCGAGAACGAATTTTTTTCATTACCACACGATGTATTGGCTGCTGTAGATTACCTTATCAGAGTGGAAGTTAGAACGGGTACACTCGATGATATAGATCACCTACAAAATCGATATATTCGTTCTGTAGCAGATTTATTACAAGAGCAATTACGATTAGCTCTATATGATTTAAAAGAAGCAATTGAAACAAGTATGTTATCTGCATTAATCAGTCCTAAAAAGAAAATAACTCTTGAGAAATTCGGAGAGTTAATTCCATTAACAAATACTTTTCAAAATTTTTTTTCTTTACACCCTTTATCACAATTTTTGGATCAAACTAATCCATTGGCAGAAATAGTTCATAGTCGAAAAGTGAGCTCTTTGGGCCCTAGAGGATTGACAAGTCGAACTGCTCCTTTTCGTACACGGGATATTCATCCTAGTCATTATGGACGTATTTGTCCGATTACGACGTCCGAAGGAATACAAGTTGGACTTATTGGATCGTTATCTATTTATGCAACGCTTGGTCATTATGGCTCTTTACAAAGTCCATTCCATAGGCTATCTGAGAGATCGAAGGAAGAAAATATGGTTTATCTATTACCGGGAGAAGAGGAATACTATCGGATAGCTACAGGAAATTCTCTGACATTAAATCAAGGGGTTCCAGAGGAACAATTTACTCCAGCTCGATTTCAACAAGAATTTTTATTTTTTGCATGGGACCAAATTCATTTCAGAAGTATTTTTCCTTTCCAATATTTTTCCGTTGGAGTTTGCCTTATTCCTTTTATCGAACATAATGATGCGAATCGTGCTTTAATGGGTTCTAATATGCAGCGTCAAGCAGTTCCACTTGTTCAACCCGAGAAGTGTATTGTCGGAACTGGATTGGAGGGTCAAGTAGGTCTAGATTCAGGAAGTGTAGCTATAGCCAAGCAAGCGGGGAAAATACAGTCTATTGATGGTGGAAATATCACTATAACTTCATCCGTTGTTCGAGACAATATAGAAACAGAATTGATTCTATATCAACGTTCTAATAGTAATACTTGTATGCATCAAAAACCCCGAGTTCGCCAAGGGGAATATGTAAAGAGGGGACAAATTATAGCAGACAGTGCAGCTACAGTAGGCGGAGAACTTTCTTTGGGAAAAAACATCTTAGTGGCCTATATGCCATGGGAAGGATACAATTTTGAAGATGCAATACTTATTAGTGAACGTCTGGTATATGAAGACATTTTTACTTCTTTCCAGATCGTAAGATACGAAATTGGAGTTTATTTTACGAACCAGGGCCCTGAAGTAATCACTAGAGAAATACCTCATTTCAATGCTTACTTACTCCGTCATTTGGACGAAAACGGCCTTGTAATGATAGGATCTTGGGTAGAAACAGGTGATGTATTAGTAGGTAAAATAATACTGGAAGCAGAAGAAGAAGACTCTATATACAATACTCCAGAAGGAAAATTATTACAAGCTTTATTTGATATTAAGGCACCTACTGGAAAAGAAAAATGTTTTAGAGTCCCTAAAGGTGTAAGAGGTCGAGTTATCGATGTGAGATGTATCCAGACCCAGATGACGGATGAAGAGGATGATTATTTCGGCGATATTATGGAAATAGTTTATGTATATATTTCACAAAAACGTAGAATACAAGTGGGTGATAAAGTAGCTGGAAGGCATGGTAATAAAGGGATTATTTCAAAAATTTTGCCCAAACAAGATATGCCTTATTTACAGAATGGAACACCAGTGGATATGGTATTAAATCCATTAGGAGTACCTTCACGAATGAATGTAGGACAGATCTTTGAATGTTTGCTTGGTTTAGCAGGAAAACTAATGAACAAACATTATAGACTAGCACCTTTTGACGAAAGGTACGAGCGAGAAGCTTCTAGAAAACTAGTGTTTTCTGAGCTTTATAAAGCTAGCGAGCAAACAGCTAATCCATGGGTATTTGAACCTGATCATCCTGGAAAACATCGATTAATTGATGGAAGAACAGGAAAGGTTTTTGAACAACCTGTTACAATAGGAATAGCTTATATATCCAAATTGTGTCATCAAGTTGATGACAAAATTCATGCACGTTCCAATGGACCTTATGCAACGGTTACACAACAACCTCTAAAAGGAAAATCAAAAAAAGGAGGGCAACGAGTAGGAGAAATGGAAGTTTGGGCTCTAGAAGGTTTTGGTGTTGCTTATATTTTACACGAGATGCTTACTATAAAATCTGACCATATGGACGATCGTCAAAAAATATTTGGTGCCATTATCAATAGAGAACCAATGCCTAAACCTAGCACTCCTCCAGAATCTTTCCAATTGCTCAGTCGAGAACTACGATCTTTAGCTCTAGAATTGAATCATACTATTATATCTGAGATAGACTTTCAGATAGATAAGAAGGAAGTTTGATCAAAATGAATCAAAATTTATCTTTTATGAGTGACCAGTATAAACATCAACAACTTCGAATTGGATTAGTTTCTCCCGAGCAGATTCTTGCTTGGTCTGAAAGAATATTACCTAATGGGGAAAGAGTCGGAGAAGTGACTTCAGACGATACTGTAGAATCTGGTACTTATGAACCAGTGAGAGATGGATTATTTTGTGAAAGAATATTTGGACCTAAGAAAAGGGGAGTTTGTGCTTGTGTAAAATATCAAATGATGGAGAGCGAAAACGAGAGCGAAAACGAGAGCGAAAACGAGAGCGAAAACGAGAGCGAAAACGAGAGCGAAAACGAGAGCGAAAACGAGAGCGAAAACGAGAGCGAAAACGAGAGCGAAAACGAGAGCGAAAACGAGAGCGAAAACGAGAGCGAAAACGAGAGCGAAAACGAAAATGAAAAATCCGATTTTTGTACCAAATGTGGAGTTGAACTTGTTGTTGATCCTCGAATTCGAAGATATCGAATGGGATACATTAAATTGGCATGCCCGGTTGTTCATATTTGGTATTTCAAACGACGCCCCAGTTATATCGCGGATCTATTAGATAAAACTCGTAAAGAATTAGAAGACCCAGTATACTGCGATGTGTGACTTGATCACAAGCTCCGATTGTACAGATCCGTAGGAACTGTCATCCTATTCAATCTAATTGGGATGCCCTTAGCTCTGACACGTCCCTCGGGAAGAGTAGCATGAAGCTCAGAATTAGAAGCATTTTAAAAAGATGTTGATAAAGAGGAATGGATCTAGGGTTAATATCTTGTATATTAAATTGCTAATTGGACTTCGTAAAATACTTCTTTTATTATTCAAAATGGAATGAATAATCTGTTTCATTTTCATTATTTATTCTAGACCAAAAAGAAGATATGGTTATAGGAGTCTATTCATCGCACATATGCTTCAAATAGTATTGTAACCATCGAAGTAAAATAGAAACCTATAGGATCAATTATAACGAGATACAGACAAGTAAATCCCTTATGAATTTCAAATGAATTGAAGGTCTTTCACAAAGAAATGTATCGTTCAAAAGGGAGGAGACTGCTCACTAATTCCATATTTATGTCATAATACGAATCGTAAACCAATAATCGAATTCACTTGGAACTTGAGCAAAGAGTAACTATTTAGTTTTATACAGAGCAAAAAACATTTTTTTGCACAATCATACATAATCATTTTCCATTTCGGTATAGTTACTTGAGCCGGATGAGGGGAAACTTTCATGTCCGATTCTGAGGGGGGGATTAGAATAACCTATCCAAATGCTTGTATTACTAGGCCCATAGCTAACAAGCCGACTTTATTGCGATTTCAGGGTTTATTTCAATATGAGGGTAAATCCTGGCTAGAAACTATTGCTTATTATCTCTCTTGGGATTTTGCACTATTTCAAGAGCGAGAAATAGCCACTGGAGGAAAAGCTATCAGAGACCAATTAGCTGGTCTAGATCTGCAAATTATTATAGATCGTTCATATATAGAATGGAAGAGAATAGATGAGCTAATATCTATATTATTTGCGGAGGCAGAGAATGTATTTAGTGATAAAGAAATATATGCTCAATTTAACGAGCAAAAACTTCAAAAACTTCGAAGCAGAAAGGATCGTTTGGTTAGACGGATGAGATTAGCTAAATATTTTATTCGAGCAAACGTAGATCCACAATGGATGGTTCTACGCCTATTACCAGTTCTTCCTCCCGACCTGAGACCAATGTATCAATTACCGGAAGGTTTAGTTATTAGTTCGGATCTCAATGTACTTTATCAAAGAGTTATCCGTCGAAATAATAATCTTTTCCAATCCATAGAAAATAGTCGTGTATTTCTAATGCCGGGTTTATTTATTGATCAAAAGAGATTAGTCCAACAAGCCGTAGATGCACTTCTTGATAACAGTATCGGCGGACAACCAGTGAGAGACAGGAACGATAGACCTTATAAATCCTTCTCAGATTTCCTCCAAGGTAAAGAAGGAAGATTTCGTGAAAATTTACTTGGAAAACGGGTTGATTATTCAGGTCGTTCTGTTATTGTGGTAGGTCCCCTTCTCTCATTGTATCAATGTGGATTGCCCCGAGAAATCGCAATAGAACTTTTTCAATCATTTTTAATTCTTGAGTTAGTTGAACAACAGATTGCTCCCAATCTAAGATCTGCTAAATTTTTAATTCGAGATAGGGCACCTATTATATGGAACGTACTTAAACAGATTATACAAAGACATCCCATATTATTAAATCGAGCACCCACCTTACACAGATTAGGAATACAAGCGTTTATACCTATTTTAATAGAAGAACGTGCCATTCGGTTACACCCATTGGTTTGTGCAGGATTTAATGCGGACTTTGACGGAGATCAGATGGCTGTCCACGTACCTTTATCTATGGAAGCTCAAGTAGAAGCTCGTTTACTTATGTTTTCTCATCTCAATCTTATCTCTCCAACTATAGGAGATCCTATTTGCGTACCGACTCAAGATATGCTTCTAGGACTTTATAGATCAACTCTTCAAAAAAACCAAGGTATTTATGAAAATAGGTATCACCCAGATAACTTAAAAAATAAGATGGTTTCGCCTTCGTTTTATAGCTATGATGATGCGCTTAGAGCTTATCAACAAAAACAAATTGATTTAGACAGTCCTTTATGGCTCCGGTGGGAGAGAAATATAGATACCTCTATTATTAATTCAGTAAAGGGAGAAGTCCCTATCGAAGTTCAGTATGAATCTTTAGGTACTTTCTACGAAATCCATGAACATTTTCGAATAAGAAAAGATAGAGTGGGGGAAATACTTAATAAATACATTCGAACAACCGTTGGTCGTATTCGTTTTAATCGAGAAATAGAAGAAGCCATAAAAGGCTTGTTGACTTATGAGATCCGACAAGAAATGTCACTATTCAGAATTTAATGTTATTAATCTTATGATCCTTTCATTCATGCAGAGATAGAGATCAAGGGAGCCTTCCAGGCTTAAACCCATTGCTGAATCCTGCTCCCCAAAATGGGGAGATTTTATTTTTATGGCTAATTTCGTCAAAGTGCCCTTTCCCTTTGAAGTGCCCTTTTTTAATAAAGGGATGGATAAAATTGTTATGAAGCAGCTTATTAGCAGATTCATAAATCAATTTGGAATGACATATACATCACATATATTAGATCAACTGAAGATTTTAGGTTTCCAGCAAGCTACTGATGCAGCTATTTCATTAGGAATTGATGATCTTTTAACAACACCATCTAAAATATGGCTTATCCAAGATGCGCAGCAACAAGGTTTTGCTTCGGAAAAATATCATGATTATGGGGATGTACATGCAGTGGAAAAATTACGTCAATTGATTGAGATATGGCATGCTACCAGTGAATATTTGAGACGAGAAATGAATCCGAATTTTAGGATGACTGATCCTTTGAATCCAGTACATATGATATCCTTCTCAGGAGCTAGAGGAAGTACATCTCAGGTTCACCAATTAGTAGGTATGAGAGGATTAATGTCAGATCCTCAAGGACAAATTGTGGATCTACCCATTCAAGGGAATTTCCGTGAAGGACTTTCTTTAACGGAATATATTATTTCATGTTATGGTGCTCGTAAAGGAGTTGTGGATACTTCTATACGAACAGCAGATGCTGGATACCTCACACGTAGACTTGTTGAAGTAGTACAACACATCGTTGTACGTAAAGCAGATTGTGGTACTATCCAAGGTGTTTTTGTAAGTCTCATTCAAGATCGAGAAACAATCCAAAATAAATTTGTTCTACAAACACTAATTGGTCGTGTATTAGCAGACGATGTATATATAAACGGGAGATGTATTGCCACGCGCAATCAAGATATTGGAATTAAACTTGCCCATCAATTATATTATTTCCAAGCACAACCAATATATATACGAACCCCTTTTACTTGCAAAAGTATATCTTGGATTTGTCAATTATGCTATGGTCGGAATACTACTCATAGTAACTTAATCGAATTAGGAGAAGCAGTCGGCATTATTGCAGGCCAATCAATTGGAGAACCGGGAACTCAACTAACATTAAGGACTTTTCATACTGGTGGAGTATTTACAGGTGATATTGCAGAACATGTACGAGCCCCGTTCACCGGAAAAATTGAATTCAATGAAAATTTGGTTTATCCTACACGTACCCGTCATGGGCATCCTGCTTATATATGTCATAATAGTTTATATGTGACTATCGATAATAAAAAGAAAGTACAAAACTTAACCATTCCACCAGAAAGTTTGCTTTTCATTCAGAATAATCAACTCGTGGAATCGGAACAAGTTATTGCCGAGGTTCGTGCTAAAAAACCTCCCTTCAAAGAAAAAGTCGAGAAATATATATATTCTGGCCTAACAGGAGAAATGCACCGAAGTCTCCCTATGTCTAATTTTATATTAAAGACAACTCATTTATGGGTATTATCGGGAAATATATATGAATCTGTTGTAGTACCTTTTTCTTCATTTTATAAAGATCAAGATCAAGTGGATATTACAGAACTTCTTCTTCGCAAAAAACATAAATCACTTTCGAATTCTTCAGTGGATCAAGTGAAACATGAATCAGTTGACTCAAACTGTTTTGAAAAAGAAATAAAAAAAAATATATTGAATTATTTTGAAACTGATCGAACCATAACTAATTCTTTTTTTTCCAATGATAAAAGTAAATCACTTAGTAAGGGGACTATTCGTTCATTCCCTAATGAGAATAAAAAAGATGAATCTTTTATGGTTCTTTCTTCTTCTGATTTTTTGCAAATCGTTCTATTTAATGATTTAAAATGTTTGAATACAGTCAAAAAGTCGGATGCAAATAGAAAAATCATTGAATTGTCAGGTCTCCTGGGTCATTTACATAGTATTGCTAACCGTTTCCCATACTCCCATTTCATAACTTATAAAAAAGTGTTACTAAATAAACGTTCAATTTCTAACAATGACTCGAACACTTTCCAAGTACCTAAATGCTATTTTATGGACGAAAAGAGAGGAATTTATAAATTTGATTCATGCAGGAATATTATTTTCAATTTCTTCAATTTGAATTCGTACTTCTCCTTATCCCATTTTTTTGAAAAAACATTTCCAGTAGTTAGCCTTGGACAATTTTTTTTTGAAAGTATATGGATATCCGAAGATAAACAACTCCAAGGATCTGGTCAAATTGTAGTTGTTCATGAGGAATCTTTAACCATTAGATTAGCTAAACCCTATTTGGGTACTCGAGGAGCAACTCTTAATAGTCATTATGGAAAAATTCTTTACGAAGGAGATACATTGATAACTCTGTTATACGAAAGATTAAAATCCGATGATATAATTCAAGGTCTTCCTAAAGTTGAACAATTGTCAGAAGCCCGCTCGGCTACTTCAATATCGAAAAATCGAAAAAAATATTTTCAAAAATTGAACAGGCACCTGGCAATATTTTTTGGAAACTTTTGGGGGTCATTCATCAGTGTTAGGATAACTATGGAGCATAGTCAGAATCAGTTGGTCAATGAAATTCAAAGGGTTTATCGATCCCAGGGGGTGCGAATTTCTGATAAACATATAGAAATTATTGTGCGCCAAATTACATCGAAAGTTTTAATTGTAGATGTGGACAATTCGGAAAATAAAAATTTTGAAAATGGACTAAGTAGTGTTTTTTTACCCGGAGAACTCGTTGAATTATCACGAGTACAAAGAATGGATCGTGCTCTAGAAAAAACAATCAACTATCGAACCATTTTATTGGGAATGACAAGGGCATCTCTGAATACTCAAAGTTTTCTGTCAGAAGCGAGTTTTCAGGAAACTGCTCGGGTCCTAGCTAAATCTGCTCTTCAAGGTCGTATTGATTGGTTGAAGGGCTTGAAGGAAAATGTTATTCTCGGGGGAATGATACCTGTCGGTACTGGATTCAACCGTTTGGGAAAAGGCAACAAAATGGATCCGAGAACGAGGAACAAAAATCTATTTATCAATAAAGTGAAAGATTTTTTCTTTGATCATCAATATAAAGAAATCTCTGTTTTATCTGTTTCTGTTAAGCAAAAAAAAAAAAAAGTGATCAAAAAAATAAAAAAATTACTAAAAAAGAAAAAATCAACACGAGCAGTAAAAAAAAAGAAAAAATCAACACGAGCAGTAAAAAAGTAATTTTTATAAATGAATAAATTTCTTGTTAGATTTCTTTTCTAATAAAAATAGAAAATGAAATGAATATCTTGTACCAAGTATACTACGGCAAGCAATCTTTTAAATGTAACCCATTCCATTGGAATGTAGATATTACAGTTTATAGTAAAAAAGAAAAACAAAATGACGAAAAAAAATTGGAACATCAATTTGATTGAGATGGTAAAGGTAGGAGTTCATTTTGGTCATGAGACTAGAAAATGGAATCCTAAAATGGCACCTTACATTTTTAAAGAACGTAAAAATAGTCATATTATAAATTTGACTTACACTGCTCGTTTTTTATCAGCAGCCTGTGATTTTGTGTTTGATGGAGCAAAGAGAGGAAAACAATTTATGATAGTTGGTACAAAACATCAAACAGCTGATGCTGCTAAATTAGCTGCTTTAGCAGCTCGATGTCATTATGTAAATAAAAAATGGCTCGCGGGTATGTTAACTAATTGGTTTACTACAGAAACAAGACTTGAAAAATTGAAAAATTTAACGAAAAAAAAAAATACGGGAGGATTTGATCGATTTACGAAGAAAGAAGCAGCAATACTCAACAGAGAATTGAACAAATTGCAGGAAGATCTAGGTGGTATTAGATACATGACAAAATTGCCCGATATTGTAATAATTCTCGATCAAAAAGGAGAATATACTGCTATTCGGGAATGTAGAACTTTAGGTATTCCAACAATTTGCTTAGTTGATACAGATTGTGACCCAGATCTCGTGGATATCCCAATTCCAGCCAATGATGATGGTAGAGGACCAATCCGACTGATCCTAAATAAATTAATTTTAGCAATTCGCGCGGGTAGAGAACTGTAATTATATAAAAAGTGAATTAAAAAAAAAAAAAACGAGAAGATAGAACTAAGTTGGCTACTATTCCCAAATCTTATAGAATAGATTAAGATAAAATCTTTTTATAGAAATAAAGAAATCTTCTTAATCAATCAAATAATCATTCCATTATTTTATTTCGTAGCCTGACTGATGATAGTGAAATAATTGAGGAATCGGTCATTGAACCAAAATCATTTCTTTTTGAAGTTCATCTTTATAAAGGGTAATATGGATATTGTACAATTTCCTATTAACACGCTGAATCATTTCTACGAGATATCCGGTGTGGAAGTAGGTCAGCATTTTTATTGGCAAATAGGGGGGTTTCAAGTTCATGCACAGGTACTTATAACTTCCTGGATTGTAATTGCTGTCTTATTAGGTTCAGCTACTCTAGCTGTTCGAGACCCACAAATAATTCCGACCGGAGCTCAAAATTTTGTGGAATATGTTCTCGAATTTGTTCGGGACTTGGCTAGAACTCAGATTGGCGAAGAAGAATATGGTCCCTGGGTTTCCTTTATAGGGACTATGTTTCTATTTATCTTTGTTTCTAACTGGGCAGGTGCTCTTTTTCCTTGGGGAATTATTAAATTACCCCATGGGGAATTAGCCGCACCTACAAATGATATTAATACTACAGTAGCTCTAGCTTTGCTCACATCAGTAGCCTATTTTTATGCAGGTCTTACAAAGAAGGGTTTAGGCTATTTTGGTAAATATATTCAGCCAACCCCAATACTTTTACCAATTAACATATTAGAAGATTTTACAAAACCTCTATCACTTAGTTTTCGACTTTTTGGAAATATATTAGCTGACGAATTGGTAGTTGCCGTTCTTGTTTCGTTAGTACCTTTAGTGGTACCTATACCTGTAATGTTCCTAGGATTATTTACAAGTGGTATTCAAGCTCTAATCTTTGCAACTCTAGCCGCAGCTTATATAGGCGAATCCATGGAAGGTCATCATTAATTTTGCACTCAGTCTTTTCTAACTTTCAATTCATACATAATTTGATATGTATCAGACGTGAAATGTTCTTTCCATTTTGATTCTCTCTTGTATAATCATAAATGTAAATACTTAATCTCTAAGATCTTAGTAAAAAGATTTAGGATAACTAATCCCGTCGATAAAATTGATAGATAGAATAGATCATATTTGTAGGTTCATATCTACATAATAAAATGGAATAGGTTTACTAATGGGAGTTAGTTGAGTAAACTATGTACCCCGGTGTAGAACAATGAATTTTTCCACCTCGAAGGGATACATACATTTTATGTACATAGTTTGTATTATGTCATATATGTACATGCATATATGATCTATATATATTAATATATAGATATATATATATATATCTTTTAGAATTACTCATAAATAAAATAGGCTATTATGCAGAATATTTCATTTTCTAAATGAATAAAAATCTGCCTCTATTTCATCTAAAAAAGAATATAATATCAGGGTATAGAATTTACCTATTTGGTAATATCATAATTTTAAATACCATTTCGTTGGAGTTTAGTTGTTTCAAAGAAATTGTTCTCTAGTTGAACGTGAACAATCAAATCAATAGATAAAACTATCGTATTATCCACCATTTATCAACCTTAGTAAGAGGAGATTACCATGAATCCTTTAATTTCTGCTGCTTCTGTTATTGCTGCTGGATTATCCGTAGGTCTTGCTTCTATTGGACCTGGCATTGGTCAAGGCACTGCTGCGGGACAAGCTGTTGAAGGTATTGCGAGACAACCAGAGGCGGAGGGTAAAATACGAGGTACCTTACTGCTAAGTTTAGCTTTTATGGAAGCTTTAACTATTTATGGATTAGTTGTAGCTCTAGCACTTTTATTTGCTAATCCATTTGTTTGATCTCGGAGACCAAAATCCGTACCCTTTGGGATTTTAAGTACCCTCCTCTATGAATTTTTTTGTTCAGCCAATAGGGGAGGGGCTGATCCAAAATAATGAACTTATACTTCACTTGTTTTGGCCAGAAAGATTTGTGACACTTGAAGAAGTAGATAGATCGAGCAAAGTTTTTTTTTCTAATTGTATCCTTATTTATCGTTATGCGGGACCTGGGACTTACTAAGTACTTGAAATCTGCTTATCCGGAACTGGAATAATAGTAGAATTGAGGCAGAGAAAAAACTTTGTAAAAGTATCCTTATTTATGAGGGGAGAGCGTATGAAAAATGTAACTGATTCTTTCATTTCCCTAATTTCTTTACCCTCCGCTGAGGGTTTCGGGTTAAATACCAATATTTTAGAAACAAATATAATAAATCTCAGTGTGGTGCTTGGTGTACTGATCTATTTCGGAAAGGGAGTGTGTGCGAGTTGTATATTTGAATAATCTAGCTGGGTCCAACCAACTGCACTTTGTAGATAGAAAAGTGCATGATCTCGACGAATTACTTCTAAAGGGGAAAAAATAAATATGGAAGAACTATAGCATTTCGTAATTGATTGGGAAATTTTCCTACCAATCCCAACCAACAAGAGAAAATCTTTAGAATGGTTAAAGCTAAACTGCTTGAAGTCCAAGCACAACTGGGTACTCTTTCCACCGCTGTGCTAATATGAGATTGGTTCAAAGGCATAGTTGGAGGTTGATCCGATATATAACATTCATATCAATGGAATTATTCAACCTATCTACTGAAAAATAGTCCTAATCTCCCATCCAATTTTTTTGGTTTAAATGCGGAACCGACGACACTACACAGAAGGAAATTTATTCAAGAAAAAGTAAAGAGGAAATAAATACGAATGAAAAGAAAAAAAGAAGAGAAAAAAAGAAGAGAAAAGAACAACAACTTTGTTGATAATAAAAAATCCCTTTTGGCAAAAGAGCCCTTCGTAGATTTCGGTCTTTGATAGATTGATCTTATTTTTACATAATATGAACGAAAAGGGTAGGCTTGGTAAAAAAAAAAGATTTATAATGTTGTAAAAAAAAAGCCGAGCGGGAGAGCCGAATGAATCGAAAGGTTCGTGTTCGGTTTGGGAAGAGATTAGAAATTCGTTCAACTTATGAATAGATAATCTACTTTCATTAAGTAATCTATTAGATAACCGTAAACAGAAAATATTGAGTACTATTCAGAATTCTGAAGAACTATGTAAAGGAGCTGCTAATCAGCTTGAGCAAGCCCGGGCTCGCTTACGGGAAGTAGAAAGGCGAGCGCGCGAAATTCGGGTAAATGGATACTCTCAAATAGAACAAGAAAAAGAGGAACTTATCAATGTTGCTTCTGTTAATTTGAAACAATTAGAGAATTTAAAGAATGAGACCGTTCACTTTGAACAACAAAGAGTAATTGAACAGGTTCGACAACAAATTTCTCGCCAAGCTGTCCAAAGAGCTCTAAGAACTCTGAATAGTCATTTGAATAGCGAGTTACATTTACGTACGATCGATCATAATATTGACCTGCTTATAGCCATGAAAAACATAACTGATTAACATTACATATATATATATTAATATTATTCAAAAAAATATATAGAGTAGGTCTTATTTTTAAAAAGAGAATTAACTAGTGTTAATGGTAACTATTCGACCCGATGAAATCAGTAGTATGATACGTAAACAAATTGAACAATATAATAACGAGGTAAAAGTTGTTAATATTGGCACTGTACTTCAAGTAGGAGATGGCATTGCTCGTATTCATGGTCTTGATAAAGTAATGGCAGGGGAACTAGTAGAATTTGTAGATGGTACAGTAGGCATTGCCCTAAATCTAGAATCAGATAATGTTGGAGCTGTATTAATGGGTGATGGCTTGATGATACAAGAGGGCAGTTCCGTGAGAGCAACAGGAAAAATTGCTCAGATACCAGTAAGTGATGCTTTTTTGGGTCGAGTTGTAAATGCGCTAGCTCGACCTATTGATGGTAAGGGGAAGATTTCATCTTCCGAATCTCGATTGATCGAATCTCCCGCCCCAGGTATTATTTCAAGACGTTCTGTATATGAACCTCTTCAAACGGGTCTTATTGCTATTGATTCTATGATCCCTATAGGACGCGGTCAGCGAGAATTGATTATTGGCGACAGACAGACCGGTAAGACGGCAGTAGCTACAGATACGATTATAAATCAAAAAAATCAGAATGTAATATGTGTTTATGTCGCTATTGGTCAAAAAGCTTCTTCCGTAGCTCAGGTAGTTAATACGTTCCAAAAACGTGGCGCAATGGAGTATACCATTGTGGTAGCGGAAACTGCGGATTCTCCTGCTACATTACAATATCTTGCTCCTTATACAGGAGCAGCTTTAGCCGAATACTTTATGTATAAAGAACAACATACATCAATCATTTATGATGATCTTTCCAAACAAGCACAAGCTTATCGCCAAATGTCTCTTCTATTAAGAAGACCACCTGGCCGGGAAGCTTATCCAGGAGATGTTTTCTATTTACATTCTCGTTTATTGGAAAGAGCAGCTAAATTAAATTCTCAGTTAGGTGGAGGGAGTTTGACTGCTTTACCAATAGTGGAGACTCAAGCTGGAGATGTCTCAGCTTATATTCCCACTAACGTAATTTCCATTACCGACGGACAAATCTTCTTATCAGCCGATTTATTCAATGCAGGAATTCAACCTGCCATTAATGTTGGTCTTTCCGTATCTAGAGTAGGATCCGCAGCTCAGATGAAAGCTATGAAACAAGTAGCTGGAAAATTAAAATTAGAGTTAGCCCAACTTGCAGAATTAGAAGCTTTTGCACAATTTGCTTCTGATCTTGATAAAGCTACTCAAGATCAATTGGCAAGAGGTCAACGATTACGCGAGTTGCTCAAACAATCTCAATCAGATCCTTTGAAAGTGGAAGAACAAATAGCTATGATTTATACTGGAACGAATGGATATCTAGATGTATTAGAGATTGTACAAGTGAAAAAATTTATCCTTAAGCTGCGCGATTATTTAGTAAATAAGAAACCCCAGTTTGGAGAAATTATACGTTCTACTGGGACATTCACGGAACAAGCAGAAGATCTTTTAAAAGAAGCTATTCAAGAAAATACCGAACTTTTTCTTCTTGGAGAACAAAAATAAATTTCTCTATTTAATAAATTGCTCGGAACAGGATAGAAGAGCTTAATAACCACTTTGCAACATTTACAAGCACAATGGATTATTGCGTCCAATAGGATTTGAACCTATACCTAAGGTTTAGAAGACCTCTGTCCTATCCATTAGACGATGGACGCTTTATTTTCATTATTCCTTGAAATACTTTATCGTTCAAAAAAATCCGATTTTTTCTCCATCCACGACGAGATTCGGGAAAGAAAGAGAAAGAATAGAGATGTAACATGGACATAAAAAATTCATGTGAATGAGAAAGAAGTTGACATTCAAAAAATATTTTGAATAAGGAATATGAATGAGCGGGTAGCGGGAATCGAACCCGCATCGTTAGCTTGGAAGGCTAGGGGTTATAGTCGGCGTTGATTAACGCCCTCTAATTCAGAACCGAACATGAAAATTTCATTTCATTCGGCTCCTTCATGGCAGAGAGATAGAAAGGGAGGTAAATGAAAAATGATTTTTCATATAAAATAAAATCTTTGTGAATAAAAAAGGAAAATTCAATTTTCTTTTTTCTTTTTATCATCAAAAATCTATTTTTGCTCTGCTCCATAACATCTATGTTAGTTTATTTGTAGTTTTTTCTTTCCTTTTTACTCCAGGTGAACAACCTTAAATAGGGAATACCTATTCACTTGATAGATGATCCCTATAGAAAGATAAGATTGAAATAACTAAAGAATCTTTCTAATTACTTCGTTCCCTATTTCTACTTATTGCGATCCTAGAGGAAATCAAATTCCACCGAGCTCAAACAAAATCACGGTGACTCAAGTAAACCAAAGTCACTGTTATCTAGCTATTTGACTCCAACTTTTGCTGTTGAACATTTAGTTACGATGAAAAATAATCTTTTGATATCCATGAATCTTTGATTGATCCGATTAGATCGATTGGTCTAATCCTTGAAAACATTCTACATTCTGTTTCGCCATCTTGGATGGAATGGAAAATATGGTCCTTTTATCATTCCAGACCCAAATTACGAGAATGTATACAACTGAACCAGGGTATTCATAGGAGAGGTTTGGAACCTATATAGAAATAGAGTTTTTTAAAAATATAGACGAGAGTTGAAAGATCCTTTAACTCTGCGAATATAATGATAGAACGAATCACACTTTTACCACTAAACTATACCCGCCACAATTTCATTGTATCATACAGATCGATCTTTTGTCCAATAGGAAAAAAGGAATTATTAGCTTATAATAAGAGTTTAATGCAAGTTCTTATCATCATATTTTCCTATTCCGGAAATTCAATAGGAAATGGCTCGTTTTAATTCCCCCTTATAGTTTTTCATTTTGCAACAACAACTCTTAATCAATATTATAGTAATCATTATATATATAGCTGTTATTATTATTATTAACACATTCCTTAGAATGATTCAAGTGATTTTGTCATAGTTTTTATTTATGACAGATATAATGAAAATTATGATCATTTTCACAATTTTGATCCACTCTTAGTCTTTGAAATCTCTTTTTTATCACCCCAATATGATCTATCCAGTTTCAATCTAGAACATCTCATCCATATTATAGCCTTGAACAGCTGGAATTATTAAAATACAAAAAATAGAAGTCCTTATCTAGATAATAAAAAAAGTGATTGGAGAGGAAATAAAGAAATGATATCAGAGGGTCAAATTTTGATAGCCCTTTTTACTGCTTTTATAACAATTATTTTAGCTTTCAGATTAGGTAAAGCACTGTATTCATAATTTGGTCAATTATTCTTATCTAGGAAAGAGAATGGCCGCCAGGTACTGGCCGGGCTAGAGAAACCGAAAAATTGTTTGGAACAGAATAAAGAAATACATTTGGATTCTCACAAATGTTGGTCTTTATTTAGTGAAATGCTATATTCATTTTATATCTCCCATCTCGGAGAGATGGCTGAGCGGACTAAAGCGGTGGATTGCTAATCCGTTGTACAGACTATCTGTACCGAGGGTTCGAATCCCTCTCTCTCCGTTCAGTCACTTGAGATGACTCCTCAAAATCTATAGAAATAGGTCTTTTTACAAAACCTACTTTCTAATCTTTTTTCATCACTATTCTTTACGCCCAGGATTCCGTCCTGGATCGTTTGATAGGAATCCGAAGATAAAGAGAGAAACAAAAAATATAACTACTGTGTAAACGAACAGCTTAAGAGTAAGCATTATGTAATCTCCGGGATTCTTATTAGAATTACAACGCAATAGATAATCAATCTTTGTATCATATATTGGTACTTCAAGACCAAGCAATAGTATCTAATAAAAAAAAAGAAGAAAAAAATGATACGATTTTTATCTCCACACATGATGTGGAGATCGAATTGAAAAAAAAAGCACACACACAGATTCAAAATTGAATCTATTCTGTTTCTCTTTTCCTCTTTGCTTGAGATTGAACAGGATAAATAGGAACTCAAGTACTAATTAAACTATCCTAAACAAGTTTAGGATTATCACAATAATATCTACTTTTTAAACAAAAAGTAGAAACAAGTATATAAATTGTCTAAAATAGAAGAGACATTGGAATACATAGACAAATTCTCATCCTTACTCGTTCTTTTAAGAAATCTCACAGATATGTCCTTTATTAATAAGAATAACATATTCTAATCAATATCTAATAACCCGAACTCCAACTGTGATGGAGTTGATATTTACTAATCCGAGGTATTTTGATCTGTTGAGAATCATAATAGAATTGATGTCCCACAAAATAAGCATCAGAACAAGGAAAAAGAGTTATACATCAATTTGGTTATTGAAAGTGATCCAATATCCATAGTTAGAATGTAAATATTGAAACAATAAACGAATTTTTTTATTCGTATCCAGTGAATAAAAAAATGAATCAAAACTTATTGTAAGTTTCTCGTTATCGAAAACTTACGGCAGCTTGCCAAGCAAAGGCTAATAGAAAAAAGAACAGAGGGATAATTGGCATTACATTAACAATTGGATCGAAAATCGCATAAGCTTCGGGCAATTTGCCAAAAAAGGGATTATTCAAATGAAAAGCGGCGTCGTTTAGACAAATATGGAGGTTGAGGATAACTGGCATTTTGATTCTCCGATGAATAAAAATGATGTAAAGACCC
>BSBN01002108.1:0-20000 GCA_027924645.1 Cunninghamia lanceolata | reverse complement strand
TTCAAAACCTCGTAAAAAAAAAATTGTAAATAAAATATGTAACCTAGTAGGCAAAGAGTTTTATATTATGCATATACTTATTCTATTTAGATTGACATAATAGAATTAAATTGCCTTCATGTTGGTTGTTGAGTTTAAACAGGTGGAATCATCTAACTCTATCGTAGTACAATCTTTTTCTTATTGAGTTATCACTTTTCTCTCAATCCAAATAAACAAGATGACTGATACTAGCAATTAAGTAAAAAAGAAAAAAATTTGAACCAGCATTAATGGAACATTAAGTAATTAACTAACTAAAAAAAGAACTTTTTTTTCATAGACTTTCTTAGTTTATATTGCCGATTGGCAGGCATAGCCGCTCGGTATCCTATATTCTATTGATACCGTTTTATCATAGGTTATCGAAATAATCCTGAGCAGCCGAACCATGCTATCCAAACCAAAGCACGAAAGTGAAAATCTTTTATCAAATCGATTCCTAGTTAAATAATGCATAACTACACGGATAAGCTCACATTAACCCGTCAATTTTGAATTGAATTTGTGATTGAAAAAAAGGATATATCGAGATATAAATAAAGAATTAGCATGTAATAGTAAAAATGAATAAAAAAAAAAAAAAGGTTGTCATTCTCATTCTCTTTAATAGAGAATGAAGAATTAATCCCGAAGGATTAGCATACTTTTTTGTTTTAAAAAAAATTGAATATATAATATATATAGAATCATTCGTGTTTTATTAAAACACGAAAACTATCTAATCAAATTAGGTTGAGTTCCCATACCCATATTGAAGAAAGAGAATACTCGAAAAACAAAAATGTCCTACTTCAAAAGAAAAAAGAATTGAACGAGAAGCCGTATGAGGTGAAATTCTCATGTACGGTTTTGTACAGTGACAGTAAAGGTAACTTATCTGTCAACTTTTCCACTATCACCCCCAAAAAACCAAACTCTGCCTTACGCAAAGTTGCCAGAGTACGATTAACCTCTAAATATGAAATAACTGCTTATATACCTGGTATTGACCATAATTTACAAGAACATTCTGTAGTATTAGTAAGAGGCGGAAGAGTTAAAGATTTGCCCGGTGTTAAATATCACATAATTCGAGGAATCTTAGATGCTGCCTCAGTAAAAAATCGTAAACAAGGGCGTTCTAGTGCGTTGTATATTCTTATCTAAGATTTGTATCATTTTATGATGATGCCATGTCAATTGCTAAAAACATGAAAAGTATATGGCTAACCCAATAACGAACGTTTTGTAAGGGGACTAGAGCAGGCTAAAACAAGCGATCTTATTAATTTGTAAAGATATTTTATATGTCTAAGGTTTAAATATTGAATTCATTTCATAACTTTTCCCTTACTTAGTGTGTGTTAACATAAAATTTGAAATGCCTTGACCTTTTCAGAACAGGTTCGATTCAAATAGCATTTATTTAAAACACCTTCTCCTTTTTTTTACACTCTTTTTTAAACCTAAGGACTTAATCGTATAGATATAGAAAATACAAGATTTCTAATCATAGCAAAAGAAAGGAAACGGATACTCAATTGAGAATGAGTAAACATAATTCTATGCATAAGAATTATATCTTATATATGCAGATAGAATCATGTGGAAAGCCGTATTCGACGAAAGTTGTATGTACGGTTTGGAGGGAGATCTTTCATACCTTTAGAGATCCACCCTACAATATGGAGTTAAAAAGCCGAAATAAGTGTCTAGATATTGAGAAAATTATTAGTCTTTATGAAATCAATTTATGAACGTTTTTCACACTCATGTCACGCCAAAGTACTGCAGAAAAAAAAATTGATAAATTTGATCCAATTTATCATAATCGATTAGTGAACATGGTCGTTAACCGTATTCTTAAACACGGAAAAAAATCATTAGCTTATCGAATTTTTTATCGATCTCTAAAAAAGATTCAACAAAAAACAGAGAAAAATCCACTAATTGTTCTACGTCAAGCAATACACAAATTAACTCCCAAATTGATAGTAAAATCAAAACGTGTAAGTGGATCCACTTATCAAGTTCCCATTGAAATAAAAGATAAAGAAGGAAAAATACTTGCTATTCGTTGGTTATTAGAGTCATCTCGAAAACGTTCTGGTCGAAATATGCATTTCAAATTGAGTTACGAAATAATGGATGCTGCCAGAGAGAAAGGCAATGCTATACGCAAGAAGGAAGAGACTCATAAAATGGCAGAATCCAATAAAGCTTTTGCACATTATCATTAATCCACTAACTATATAAATAGATCCATAGATCTATTCCATTCTGATCAATAAAAGAAAACTAACTTTATCAAAATTTCTACAAATTTGATTGGAACGAAAACGAAAGGAAAAGAAGAATGAAAAATAAATCATAGATAAATGATAATAAGGATATTATGAATGAATATTCAATCTTATTCATCAGGTTTAGATAAATGAAAAAAAAAAATGTTGCTCAAAGATTAATTGAAGTTACTAAATCATGATCCGGTCAAAATGAAAAATTCATTTTCAATTAATACCTTTAGATCATTTTTATGAAAGAGTTTCATTTGCTTCTCTTCTATGGAAGTTCCATTTTTCCAGAATGTATCTTGATTTTCGGCCTATTTCTTCTTCTAGTGATCGATTTCATTTCTGATCAGAAAAAGACAACTTGGTTCTATTTCATCTCTTTAACAAGTTTAGTGCTAAGCATAGCGGTTTTGTTATTTCAATGGAGAGAAGAACCTACGATCAGTTTTTTTGGTAATTTCCAAACAAACAATTTCAATAAAATATTTCGGTTTCTCATTTTATTATGTTCCACTTTATGTATTCCTCTATCCGTGGAATACATTCAATGTACAGAAATGGCTGTAACAGAGTTTTTGTTATTCATATTAACAGCTACTCTAGGAGGAATGTTTTTATGTGGTGCTAATGATTTAGCAACTATCTTCGTAGCTTTAGAATGTTTAAGTCTATGTTCTTATCTATTATCTGGATATACCAAAAGAGATGTACGGTCTAATGAGGCTATTATGAAATATTTACTTATGGGTGGAACAAGTTCTTCCATTCTTGTTTATGGTCTTTCTTGGCTATATGGTCTATCTGGAGGAGAGATTGAACTTCAAGAAATAGCCAATGGTCTTATAAATACACAAATGTATAACTCTCCAGGAATTTGGATTGCACTTCTATCTATAACGGTAGGAATTGCATTCAAGCTTTCTCTAGTTCCTTTTCATCAATGGACTCCCGATGTATATGAAGGAGTGCGATTCGTTTTACAAATTATTACATTTCTAAATCTCTTTTTTAGAGATGTTTCTATTTATAAAAACTCTATAGATATGTGGAAGAAAAGACTTTTATTCCCACTTGGACTAAGACATAACTTTTACCAAAATTTTTTTGCGTTAAATTAAGGTAAAGCAAAGTAAGAAACAAATAACTTTTACAAGTTAGTTATTATGGGTAGTTTTTACAAAGGATCAGATTAATGACGTGTACAATATTGTTATTCTTAACATAGATGCTACATAGTAAGTTTTAATTCTTCAAAAACTATGAGTGTAAAAAAAAAGCATCCGTCGACAAAAAGATTACCCTAAGATGAGTATCTCATTACTATTCAGAACGAATTAAATCAGATGGTTTTATTTTTTTCTTTTTGACTCTTTCATAACTGAAGTTTAAAAATAAGAAATAATAAATGATTTACCATAAGAACCGCTGAGTAAGGATTCCTCGAAAAGTTAAGGATTAGCGATTCTTTCTATCAATTGAATAGATTCAATCTTATACATACACGAGGAAGGTAATAAAAAAGAGAGAATCAAACGATTATGCTAATCTTTTTTAGCACTTAGGAGCCGTGCGAGAAGAAAGTCTCATGCACGGTTCTGAATGAGAGAAAGGAGGCAGAATTCCTCTTTTCGACTCTAACTCTCCCACTCCAGTCGTTGCTTTTATTTCTGTTATTTCAAAAGTAGCTGCTTCAGCTTTAGCCACTAGAATTTTTGATATTATTTTCTATTTCTCATTAAACGAATGGCATTTTATTTTGGAAATATTAGCTATTCTTAGCATGATATTAGGAAATTTAATCGCTATTACTCAAACAAGCATAAAGCGTATGCTTGCATATTCATCCATAGGTCAAATTGGATATATCCTTATTGGAATAATTGATAGAGACTCAATTAATGGATATGCAAGTATGATAACTTATATGTTGTTCTATATTTTTATGAATTTAGGAACTTTTGCTTGTATTGTATTATTCAGTCTACGTACAGGAACAGATAACATTCGGGATTATGCAGGATTATATATGAAAGACCCTTTTTCAGCTTTGTCTTTATCTTTATGTCTGCTATCTCTAGGAGGTATTCCTCCATTAGCAGGCTTTTTTGGAAAACTTTATCTATTCTGGTGTGGATGGCAAGCAGGCTCCTATTTATTGGTTTCGATAGGACTTTTTATGAGTGTTATTTCAATATATTATTATCTGAAAATAATTAAGTTATTAATGACTGAACGAAACAAAGAAATAACTCCCCACGTGCAAAATTATAGATTATCTTCTTCAATATCAAAAAATTATATCGAATTGAGTATGATTGTATGTGTAATAGGATCTACTTTACTGGGAATAGTAATGGATCCAATTATTGCAATTGTCCAGGATACATTATTTTAAGATTTATTTATATAAATTTCTTTTCTTACTAACTGAAAAAAGTTAGATTTGCCCTCATATTCTTAAAATTGCAGGGAATAGGCTGAAATTGTGAGATGAACTTCTAATTACAAAATCAACTTGATCGTTAAATTAGAAGTTCATTCTGTACCACATTTTCATTATGAGAAAAAGTAATTCAAACGTGTGTAAATAAATGTCATTCTGTTCTATTTAAGTTATAACAGAGGTTAAGAAAAAAAACCTGCACGGAGCTAATCTAATCTCGATACTTAATTGAATCGAGATAATGGGATTCTTTCATCTAAAAGTTATTGCGAGCAGAGTGCAATAACTGTTTATTGTGCATCCAGCAGGAATTGAACCCGCGACTTCCCAATTATGAGTTGGGTGCTTTTACCATTCAGCCATGGATGCTATGGTAAAGCAAAAAGAAAAAAAAACAAGTTTATTTTATTATAATAAGTATCAATTCAGATTAACCAATTGAATTCTAATTGTATGCTTATAATTTTCAAAAAGAAATAGACTTCATCATATGGGATTGCTATCAATTTCGTATAGCATAAAATGCTAATTAATTGACCATAAGATAGAGAAGAGATTTTGGCATACAAAAGAGAGATAAGATGATTTATCTCTGCTGTTTACAAAGATAGATATTTAATTAATTAGTAAACAATGTAATATTTAGATGCACATTAATAAATATAATACCTACTTCCATATAGATACCAGAAGGATACTTTTTAGTGGAAAACAGAGATAATATACAAACCATTATATATGAAGATATAATAGATAGGTATCTATTATACCAAACCAAATATACCAAAAAGAAAATAGTATTTTTCTACTCTATTTAGAAGAATATGTATATATTTATAAAAAAGTGGAAAAGAACGATCCTTCTTTAATTAAATTAAGGATCGAGATCTTTATCGATATAAATAAAAAGAAACTTTTTTTTCCAAATTGTACAAAATTAATTGAATAAGTTGTATTAACTATGTACTTCTTATTATAATATACATTATATTTTTTATTAAAAACTATGGCTATGAAAAAACATAAAAAAACGTTGCCTATGGACCCTATCGAAACGAACCGAAACAGAATTTGGTTCTATAACGTTCAGTCGAGATTTAAAGTTAACATGATGGAAATATTCGTTCCATGGAACGAATCTAATTTCGTGAGATTGTTAAGTCAAATATTTTCTGGTCGAGAAAGTGTTATTAAGCTTTTTGACTTTCGGATTCTTAGTACCTTACTTATACGAGATATACGTATATTTATTTTAAAAGGTCAAGCAATAAAAGCTGTAATGATAATAACATTACCATTACTTTTATATTATTTAAACAGTCGATCTTTAATTAAAAGAGACAAATCTTCATATAATTTGATGAAGATATTTCCATCTGTACAACATTTTGGATCTAGAAAGAAAAATTTGTTGCTCGTTCCGCATCTGTTTATGTCTTTGCCAAAAGGCAAAAGGAGATATCAACGTCGCTTGCTCAATCCAAAAGAACATGTTTGGGTTTTATCAAGTTCCAACACAAATCTGAATCAGAAAAACGATAGAATCTCAGAGAACCAAGGAACAATAAGTTGGGAAAGTCCTTCGGAGAAGGAATCGAATGACATCGAATGGCAGGTTGATTCACCTTTTAATTCGATTCAAAATGAATATTGGGAACCTGAAAAGGAACCTGAAAACCTTTATGAATGGATGGGATCAGTAATTAATAAAATCGAAATTATTGAGAGACTAGAAAACAAAATTGAGCAACTAGAAAAAAAATTAGTTCAAACAGAAGAATTTGATTTACCAGAAGAATTTCTAATTGCAAAAAGGAAAGAAAGAGTCGAAGAAATCCAAAAATGCAAAGAACAACTAAAAGGAATAAAAAAAATAAGAGAGAAATGGAACAAAATATTGGAAGAAATTGAACAAGAAGAAATTGAACAAGAAGAAATTGAACAAGAAGAATCAGATCGAATAAGAGAATCTTATTCCTTCTTAGAGTCGGAATTTTTTAAAGGACTGTTTGATCATTTGTCAATAGATGAATCATGTATAAGTATTAGTTCTACTAAGAAACCCAGTGAAAAATTGAAATTGTTGAAAAGGCGACAAGATGCTTTTCAATATTTCAGGGTATTAGAAAAGAATAGAATAGTTGATTTATGGAAGGTTAAAACATATCTTAAAAATCCTTCTGTAAATTATGCTATTTTATCAGATCCCGGATGGAACATTAGAAAAGATATAAACCAATTAAATTGTATTCGATTTGTGAATCAGAGTTTATCTTCAAGATCTTCTTCATCCTGTGATAAAAATAGAGATGATCAAAATAAAGAACAATTAAGATTAAATAAAGAACAATTAAGATTAAATAAAGAACAATTAAGATTAAACGATTATTTTCAATTGAAAATAATTGTTTTTAAAATAACGGATCAATTTACTCTATTAATAACTAAACCTGATCAGAATCATAGTTATAATGAATTTGAGTTTGTCCCGGATGTGGATTATTGCATATATCAATTATGTGAACTGAACAAGAATATATTATTGAACAAAATCTTCAATTACAGAGATAAATTAAAGCATCATTCTTTCTCTATGCTACTCAATATTCTTGATAAAGAGAATCCATATATAAATAAAAAAATAGTAAAGAGACATGAAACTTGGATACAACTAATATTGAATGACTATAAGATTCTAGTTGACGAGCATTTTGAAAAAGCATTTAAGAATTTCCATTTGTTGAAGAACGTATTGATGAAATACTCTTTATCAAAAGTATTTAATGAATACTCTAAGTATTATTTCAAATCGGATCCTGCATTGGATGATTTAGAATACGAAACTACATTGGACGATTTGGACGATTTAGAATACGAAACTGCATTGGACAATTTAGAATCCGAAACTGCATTGGATAAGTATGCTTTTTCCAAATCGTTCCAGAAGTATTATTTTGAATGGAAAAAAGTATTTAAAAGATTCTGTATTAAATTCATAAAAACATTGAATAAGTATTATTTTGAATGGAAAAAAGTATTTAAAAGATTCTGTATTAAATTCATAAAAACATTGAATAAGTATTATTTTGAATGGAAAAAAGTATTTAAAAGATTCTGTATTGAATTCATAAAAACATTGAATAAGTATTATTTTCAATTGACAAAAGCATTCCATAAATACTATTTGGAATTCTTGGTATTGGATGTTGAATTACGAAAAATATTGGATTTGGAATCACATTTGGAATTACAAAAAGTATTAAAAAAATTCTATTTAATCAAAAGATTTTTGATAAGTCGCAATTTAAAAGATCCAATTGGAACTTGGATAGAATTGAATAATGTAACGCAAGATGCAATTAATCGGCATTCATCAAGTTGGAGAAAATGTCAGAAAAACTGGTTGAATATACTTATTCTTAAAAATTCTCCAGATAATTGGACTTTTGAAGTGCCCATTCAGATCGAATACTTAAAAAAAAGATTAAAACATCTTCGCATTCGCAAAAAAAACAAATTAAAAAAAAGAGTGTTCAATCCAATTGAATTATCGACTACTCAACATTCGGGTTGGCTTGGAAACCCCAATAAAATTTTTGAGAATAAAATTTATAATATTATCTTGGACGAGATTAATGGCAATGAAATCAAATCTAAATCAATTCCTAATCTTTCACAAAGATTGAAATCCTTGATCAATGAAAAAACAATAGCACCATTAGGTTTGAATGAGAAACCGATAAGTCAATTAATTATTGACTTATTCGATAATGGAAAGAATTACATGGAATTGTTTAATAATGCTGGTCTTTCGGCAATATTCAATGATCGAGACAATTGGTTGAATCCGTTAAAACTATCTAATCAAAATTCATTGAGAGCTTCTTTTTGCAAAGCAAATACATTTGAATTTTTAGATTATTTACACCATCCTCGTTTAAATTATAAAAAAAGATTAGCTCCTTACATGGAAAGGATTCATATCAAAAATAAGAATGTTACATATGGACAATTATTCAATTTAGCTCCCATTCATAACAATCTGTTTTCTTTGTCTATTGGTGAAATAAGAGCTGTGTACTCAGAGAAAGAAACTATCTCGCTCATAAAGTCACAAGTCAATATATTATTGGATAAATATTTACGTGACCAAGCGTTAATCCAGGAGTTGCATAAATCGTCTAATTTACTTAATCAATTGAATTCATTTATTCATGGTAAAATAGATATTTTATCGGTTGAAGATATTTATAAAACTCCTTTAATAATCCCCAAAATTGTCAATTTTGACAAAAGTTCTTGCTATCCTTTTTTAAGTAGTTCAGATTCAGAAGAAAAGACCTCTAACCAGTATTCTAAAAACAGTTTTAGTTCGAACATAAATATTATTCAAACTCAATCTTATCAAGATGATTTACTATCCGAAATATCTTTGCGAATGAATAAATTTGCAGAAAAAGAAAAATCTAGTTCAACAGAAAGTTTAAAAAACATAATGGAAGACAAAGCCATAGGTGACGCCATAGGTGACCTTTTGAATAAAGAAAAACTAAAGTTTTTAATTTCTTTTAAAACCGTTCAAATCGATATTCTTTTTGAGAAATGGGGTTTATTTCAAACATATAGGGCATGGTTATGGTTTTTTACTTCCGCAGGGTGGAAATATGCTCAAAAGATGTTTTTAGCTACTTATCCGGAAATACCAATAAATATTAGTGATCAATTGGTATCAATTTTGGACAATATTAGGCAAAATTGGAATCAAAATTTGAATATTTTGTGGGCACTTTCTCATCAATTTTGGACACTTATAAAGTGGAAATTTAGAGAGAAAATTCTCCCAAAATTGAATCCTTTGTTATCCCATCCGCTTGTTTCGTATTTATTAAAATTAATAAATAAAACAGTAGTTGAGGGAAAGGATACGTCAATATCATTTGATACATGGAAATATATACTAAATGTTCGGGAGTATGATATTTTTCTTTGTATCTTCATTGGATTTTTCTTTTTTATTTCCTGCATAATTCCCTTCTACTCGATTCAGTTTTTTAGGAACTGGAAGTTCGTCCAAGAGCTGGAGCGTTACCCCTACATTTTTAGGGAGGTAGGAAAAACGATGGAATCTTTGAGAATGCTTAGAAATTTTTCTAATTTAAATTTGTATGGTTCTTGGCTTGCATTTCTCGACTTTACCGAGATGGAGTCGGATCCTGATGATATAGGATTATTGCTACTATTGAAAATTTGGTATGTCAAAAATATTCAATGGCTTTTAAGACCGTATAGTAGAAGATATCACTCAATGATAAAAACACTTTTGTACGAATTTGAAGTGGATGATTTTCTTTTGAGAGAAAATAGATTGTTTTCAGTACAAGAAAAAATCTCTCAATTTGAATCGAAGTTAACTCCCCCTATTGGTTTCTTTTCTGAATATTTTGAAAAAAGAAAAGAGCCGGGACTTCTTTACTTTCGATTTTTAGCTGAATTTATTCAGCTAGGTCTAACCCATAGAATAGGTATAATGAATTATGAATTAAAATCATTGCTTCCAGCAGAAATATCGATCTTCGCTGCTTTTCAGCAGCGGATTACTTCCATGCCAATTCACTCATCTTTATTGGACCAAGTTAGATTTTTCCCATTCTACCCGATGCCGTCCTTTTCGAATCGAATTTTATTGATAGGGCCTAGGGAAACTGGACGATCATATTTGGCTAAAAGTTTAGCAGCAGATTCTTATTTACCTTTAATAAGAATATCTCCTAACAGTTTTATGAGGCAGCAGAAACTTCTGTCTCGCTATGAACCTGAGTATACATCTTCAGCTCAAAATTCATACCTTGAGCATGAAAATATCCTTATGTCTATGGGCTGGTCAGGCAGGCCAAAAGACCTACTTGAGAAAGACCATTATGATAAAAAACCTCATAAGTTTTTGCATGACCGAGAGGATCCTAACCCTCCAGAATATTTTTCGAAAAGAGTTTTCCAATTCATGTTGGCACTCAGATTGGCAAAATTGATGTCTCCTTGCGTCATATGGATTCCAAGCATTCATGAAATAAATGATTACTACTTCCTTGTTACATTATTGACGGAACTCCTTGGAGATTCATATCATCCGGGTGATGGTGAACAAGAAACCACCATCAAACAAAATATTATTGTTATTGCTTCAACTCATATTCCAAAAAAAATTGATCCATTTCTAATAACTCCTCCTCGTAATAAACGAAGATTCGATACATTTATCAACACTAAAAGATGGCCTGCCCCACACCGAGAAAAAGAATTTCCTGTGCTTTTACGTAACAAAGGGCTCTACTTGAAAAAAGAGTGGAACTGCTACGATGAATTTGGATTAAATACCAAAGGTTTTACTACACGAGATCTAGCAAACCTTGCTAATTATATATTGCTAATTAGCATTAATCAAAATATTTCAGCTATAGACAATGATATAATTGGAGTAGCTTTGTATAGATCAAGTTGGGGTCCTTGCAATTATAACCTGAAATTTAGTGCTATTTCTAAAGTACTTCCCTATAAGATAGGAAAAGCTATTATACAAAATAAACTTACGTATTTAAAAAATTTTCTAAGGCTTACTCTAGATTTCCAGGGTCGAAGGGCAAACTATTTGCATCAATGGTATTTAGAACCTTCAGTTGCTGGAACAGCTGCGAAGGAATTCACCATATTCTATCATATTTTGGGTTGCTTGGCCGGATCAGTAGCTCAAGATTGTTGGTTTCTATCGGAATCAAATAAAGAGAATTGGACTCCATTTGATCCTTTCATTGCAAATGATTTCATTCTAGCTTCGAGTCTTTTACAGGGTCTTTTGGAAGAGTTTCCATGGTTGGCAATATATCGGGGTAATTCTGATTACATCACAATTGCTCCTCAGTTCAAAAGAGATACGATGCAAAAAGGATTATCTTCTATGCTAGATGAAATCGTTTTATCTAAAGAATTAAGATACGCCTACGAAGGATACAGAGGAGAATTGGGAACTCCCGTAGTTTGTGATTCTAGGACCTGGCGTTTTAGTTTTTTTTGCGGCAATCGATTCGAGCATATCAAAGATATAACAATAGAAAATCCTTTATTGGATTATCTTCATCTGTTTGGAGGGTTTCAAGAAAGACCGACCCGTCTTTCTAGTTTGTATTGGAAGAAATTCCTGGCGTCTGGCACTTATCTCCTTTCTCTTTATGCTGGGAAGGACGATATTGTAGAAAGAAAGACAGCTGCTTTCTGGGAAGCAAAATTCTTATACAATAAGTTTCAAAGGTTGGGAATATATCAATTTGACACAGAAGAGTATGCAATGGAGTATAAACCTTTAAATACTCCAGTGATCTATCTATCTCGTCGATTTCTTTGGGATCCCGTGAGTATTCGCTTTGTAAATAAGCACCCTGCTTTTGAACGAAAAGAACTTTTTGTTTCTAAAGAACTCGTGAAGAGTATTTATCTTACTTATTCTTCAACAAGAGAGCTAAAAATCAGTATTAGAAAATCGTTAAAGTCTATTATAAGAAGGAAAAAGGTGAAAAAAATAGCCCTAGGAATGAAAATTCAGACTGATGATAATGATTTACCTCAAATTAAAAGAAGAGAAGATTTCGAAACTTTCAAACGCTATCAAGAAATTGGTATCCGATTGAGACGTGTATTACCATATTCCCAATCGGTAATAAGTGAACGTTGGTTCCGTGAAAAAACACGGGATGATAAATTCAAACAATTTTTGCTCAAGGGAGAAAGGGAAAATATAGATTTATTATCTAATGAATGTTTTATTTATAAAACTCTATTCGAAAGTTATGAATATTTATCAAATTTATTTTTCTCTAATAGAATATTATTTAAACAAATGATCAATACATTGTTTAAAACAAAATGGCTTTCTCCGAATGCCATTGATTGCTTATTAGCGGAAGGATTGAATAAAAATAAAAAAGACTAGATCTTTAATTTAAAGATAAATTGATATTACGATTATGTAAAAGTAAGCATAGTAATAAATATAAGCCAAGTCAGTTCTCTTGAACTTGATGAAATATTCTCTACTATGTTTACTTTTATTTATTTTATTTGGGTTATAGTAGTATAGTATACTTTCCTCCTAAACTTTTTATTCCGAAGAAATAATCTTTCATTTGCTTCTAGAGGGAATATAATATTCCTATTATTTGTTAAAATTCGATTGGAACTTCCGGATTTATTTCTATTTATAAATATTCCTTTTTTTTAGTATTTTAGACCTATAAAAAAATACTAGTATCTTTTGAAACATGGTGGAATAATTTCAATTTAGATTAATAATATTCCATCTATGTATGAATTGCTTGAACAACGATTATAAAACAATGAATAATAATCATTTTTTGAAACCCTCGTATCAAAAAAGAAATAGATTCAATCTATTGAAATAATATCAATTCGATTTGCTGATATGATCAATGGAATTGATCATTCAGTAGGTATTACAATATGTATGCCTTGAAGAGGACTCGAACCTCCACGCTGTTTAGCACGAGATTTTGAGTCTCGCGTGTCTACCATTTCACCATCAAGGCATCCAAAAAGTGAATTCTATTTTATGGATAAAATATTTTACAATACAATATTATAATCACATATCATTATATAGTGCAATAGAAATTGGATCAAAAGGATAGATCTATTCAAATATTCATATCGATCTGTGACTTATAGATATGATAGATTATATCTATACATTTTTATTATCACTATCGAAAGATAATTTACATTAATTGATCTAATAGACATATGATCAAACACTTTTTCTTTTTCAATTCAATAGAAGTCATAAATGTGCTACCCAAATCAGAATATGTTAAAAACAGAATTTCCTATGTAGTCCTATTGTATAATATAGAAATATAGTTTAATTCTATTTATTTAATTATAATAAAGGTGGATATAGGCATCTGTATTTTATTTGTAAATGATAGTAAAGGAGAAATATTTATGTATGAGGTTCAATATCTAGATTTAGTACTTACAGAGAAAAGTGTTAGTCTATTTGAAAAAAACCAATATATTTTAAATGTCGATTCGGGATCGAATAAAACAAAGATCAAAAATTGGATTGAACTTTTCTTCAATGTTAAAGTAATAGGAGTCAATAGTTATTGGCCTCCGCAAAAGAAAGAAAAAAGAGGGAATAAAAAAAAAATAATGAAACATAGAATGCATTATAAACGTATGATTATTACACTAAAACCAGGTGATTCTATTCCACTTTTTCCAACCTTATTTTATTGAAATAAATAATAACATGACCACCCGTTCGTACAGGACTTTTTACTCCAGGCACACGTGATAAATCTCTATCAAGTTTTGATGGAAAAGTCCAGTCTCATCCACAAAAGAAATTGACTTCCGGACAGCATCGTTGTGGGAAAGGTCGTAATAACAGTGGAATTATTACCATACGACATAGAGGAGGAGGTCACAAGCGTTTATATCGTCAAATTGATTTTCGACGGAGTGAGAAAAACATATTGGGAAAAATTGTAACAATAGAAAGCGACCCTAATAGAAGTGCATATATCTGTCTTGTGCACTACAGAGATGGTGAAAAGACATATATTTTGCATCCGAGAGGGATTATGATTGGAGATACTATTCTTTCCGGTCCAAGAGCTCCCATATCAATGGGAAATGCCCTACCTTTGAGTGCGGTTTGAATTATTAATTATACGTAATCGGAAGTAACCGATTGGGTTTACAGCAAAACCTAAAAATCTATCACTGATCCAACTAGGAGACTTTGATGGGATCAACCCCAAAGGGAAACTGAGGATAAAGAGCAGCGGGTGATTGAGTTCAATAGTTTCTGGAATTATTGACTCCAGAGATATGATAATATGGAGAAGACTAAATTGTCTGAAGCAGAAACAAATAAGGTAAAGGAACCCTTGTTATGAAGAGAAAGACAAGTAACTCACATTTGATTTGATGGTCAAAGGCAGATTCAAAGCTGAACAGTGAAAATATTTTTTAGAGAATAAATAAAATTTCTATTTCAAATGCCTCCTACGTTATCCGGAAGATGCAAAAGCATTAACGTAATTTGATAAAGTCATTCATTCTGAATGCTACATGAAAAAAAGAACATAAGCCAGATGATGGAATAAAAAAAACCTAGGATGTACAGAATAAGGACATAAGGGATTTAAAGTATGCCCTTCATCCTAGATCTCTATATAAAATATAGAAATAGAATCTTCTATATTTACATTGAGTATATGAATATTCATTCACATCCATAAAGCTGTATGCCCTGAGAGAGGCTTGTACAGTTTGGGAAGGGATTTTTACAAATTAAAGGTCTACTTCAACCAATATACCTTTAGGCACGAATATACATAATGTCGAAGTACAAGTCGGAAAAGGCGGACAATTAGCTAGAGCAGCAGGTGCTGTGGCAGAATTGATTGCAAAAGAAGGTCGATTGACCACATTAAGATTACCATCTGGGGAGGTCCGTTTAATATCTGAGAACTGCTCAGCAACAATTGGACAAGTAGGCAACGTTAAATGGAAAAATAGAACTTTAAGTAAAGCTGGATCAAAACGTTGGCTGGGTAAACGTCCTAAAGTAAGAGGAGTAGTTATGAATGCTGTGGATCATCCTCATGGGGGTGGTGAAGGAAGAGCTCCAATTGGTAGAAAAAAACCGCTGACCCCTTGGGGCTATAGCGCACTTGGAAGAAAGAGTCGGAAGAGAAATAAATATAGTGATGTTTCAATCCTTCGTCGACGTAAGTAGGAATAGTTGTAAATCCATTTTGTCTTTTCTATCAATAAAAAGAAAGGTAATTGACCATGGCACGTTCACTAAGAAAAAATACTTATGTAGCTAATTATTTGTTGAATAAAATAAATAATCTAAATATGACTAAAGAGAAGAGGATAATAGTGACCTGGTCCCGAGCATCTGCCATTGTACCCGCAATGATTGGTCATACCATTGCTGTTCATAATGGAAAGGAACATTTACCCATTTTTATAAAAAATGGTATGATAAACCACAAATTAGGGGAATTTGTACCTACTTGCATTTTCCAGGGACATGCGAAAAAGGATAAAAAAACGAAAAAGGATAAAAAAAAATAAAAGCAATAAAAGAAAAACAAGAGAGAAACGCTAAAAAAAACGAGAAACGATAAAAATATCGTTGTAAATAGTACACATTAATTTATTGTGGAGGATGAAGATGATAATTAAAAATAGGAGTCCAAGGAGAGACATACGAGCTGAAGCTAAACAAGTTAAACATATACAGAAATGTTATCCTCCAAGGAGAGACATACGAGCTGTAGCTAAACATATACGTATGTCTGCTAATAAAGCACGTAGAGTACTTCATCAACTTCGTGGTCGTCCCTATATGGACGCACTTTCGATACTGAATTGGATGCCTTATAGAGCATGTTATCCCATATTAAAAGTACTTCGTTCTGCAGCCGCAAATGCTGATCACAATATGGGTATAGACAACGAAAAATTATTTGTCACTATAGCTGAAGTGAATGAAGGTACTCTTTTCAAAAGATTTCGACCTAGAGCTCGGGGACGCGGTTATCCAATACAGAAACCCACTTGCCATATAACTATTGCAGTGGAAGATGCAAATGACAGCAGATTCTAAGATCTAAATGACTCTAAGCCTAACTTCTATGGATAAAAAAGAAGAGAAACAAAATATCCAAATAGATGGAATCATAATCCATCTATGTCGCAAGTATACTACCTGCAAAAAGTACTAAAAAAAATATGTATGGGAAACAAAATAAATCCACTTGGTTTTAGACTTGGTTTTACTCAAAACCATTGCTCCCTTTGGTTTGAAGAAAGGGATTATTCCGAAGATCTACGAGAAGATGAGAAAATATATAATTGCATTGAAAATTATGTACAACATATCAAAGGTTCCATAAATTCTAGTTATGGAGGAATTACACGTATAGAGATTATGAAACAGACCGAATTGATTTCGGTAAACATATATATTGCATTTGTCAACTTGTTTATTGAAAAACAGGGCCAAGAAAAAAAGAAAGAAAAAGGTGAAAAAAAAAAGAAAGAAAAAGAGGAAAAAAAACAAATTAAGCAATTAAGAGAGGAAGTACAAAATATGCTTGTACAAAATATGCTTGATTCTGTAAACAGAAAACTTCTCATTTCTATAGAAAAAGTGGAGAAACCTTATAGAGAACCCAAAATTCTTGCGGAATATATTGCTCTACAACTAAAGGAGAGAGTTGAAATAAGAAAAATAATGAAAAAAGCTATTGAACTGGCTGAAAAGGCGGATGTAGAAGGTATTAAAATAAAAATTAAAGGACGTCTTAACGGAATTGAGAGAGCCCGTAAAGAATCGGCTATGCAAGGTAGAGTGCCCCTACAGACCCTTCGAGCTAAAATTGATTATTGTTATTATGCGGTTCAAACCGTCTATGGAGTATTGGGGATCAAAATTTGGATCTTTGTTGAAGATGAGCAATACCTTTCTATAATCTGACCAATTATAAATCTTAAATTCTATAAGATCAAATAAAAATAATTAACCATCTTGGAGCAGTGCTATGCTTAGTGTGCGACTCGTTGAGACCAAACTTTTGCTTCTTTTCTAAAATGATAGAGAACTCGGAATAAAAACAAATTGGTATCTGGTATAATTGTTTCATATTAATTACTAAGATCCAATAAGCTAGTTAGTAAATATAGATAGTTCTATCGAATGAACGAAAGACTTTCTTTCACGAAGAGACAAACCTATATCTCTCGTAAGGCAAAAAAGAGTCTTTGGTAATGCAAGAAAAGAAAAAGGGGAGAAAGGAGAAAAAAAAAAAAAAAAAAATGAAATCTTCTTCCTTACAGTATTGTATGGGTCATAAATCACCCCCAAAGAGCAGTGTGATAAAGCATAAGAATTATCCTGATTATTTATAATTCAGTCTATGAAGAAAAAAAAAAAAAAAGAAAAATAAAGAGCTTCCGGATCAATGGAAACTAAGAAAATTGATTCTTGTAAGAAATATAAATAAGAGCTCCATTGCAGAGGGTAAACCTAAGCAGCCATTTGAAAGCTATGGGAACGATGGAACCTGTGATTGCATAAGATCATATAGAATCTGAATCATTCATTGGATAGGATGGCGAAATAAACCAATAAAGAATTTATTTCATTGGAGTCCATAAGTCGACCCCATGAGGCAAATACTGAAAGAGTTAATATTCGCCTGTAAGATACTTATTGGGCAGTATCGATATATAATAAAAGAGCTATTTGTACCGTCATAATATATGTATATATTATGTATATGATATATGTAATGGGTAAATACAGGTTTATTCCTATATAACACATGATCTCAATATTTATTATCCAAATTTGCCATAGATTCTTCACAAGGAGCCGGATGAGAAGAAACTTTCATATCCGGTTCTGAAATAGAGATGGGATTCAAATAATATTATACAACCATCGACTAGAACCCAAAAAAAACAAAATTTCGTCACCAACATAGGGGAAGAATCAAGGGAGTATCTTCTCGGGGCAATCGCATTTGTTTTGGTAGATTTGCTCTTCAGGCATTGGAACCTGTTTGGATCACATCTGGGCAGATAGAAGCAGGACGACGAGCAATTACTCGTTATGCCCGTCGGGGCGTAAAAATATGGATACGTATATTTCCCGACAAACCTATTAGAACGAGACCTGCAGAAATACGTATGGGTTCGGGGAAAGCCAAGGGACCTCCAGAATATTGGGTATCTGTCGTCAAACCAGGTCGAATACTTTATGAAATAAGCGGAGTATCAGAGACTATAGCTAGAGCAGCTTTTCAAATCGTTGCATACAAAATGCCTATACATACTAAATTTATTACTAGTTCGCGTAGATAATGCCGAACCAAAGAGATATTTCTGGCGGAAAAAGATTATTTCATTATAAAAAATCCTTTTTTTCTGCCGAGGTAACAAATCTTTTGGAGGAAAAATGATTCAGTCTCAAACTTACTTGAATGTAGCAGACAACAGTGGAGCCCGAAAATTAATGTGTATTCGAGTGCTAGGAGCAGGTAATCGTAACACCGCTAATATCGGCGATGTTATCATTGCTATAATTAAAGAAGCAGCACCTAATATGCCTCTGGAAGAATCAGAAGTAGTTAGAGCCGTAGTGATACGTACGTGTAAAGAACTTAAACGTAGCGATGGAATGATAATACGATCTGATGACAATGCAGCAGTTGTCATTGATCAGAAAGGAAATCCCAGAGGAACTCGAGTTTTTGGTTCAGTTACTGAGGAATTAAGAGAATTGAATTTCACCAAAATAATCTCATTGGCTCCTGAAGTATTATAAATACTGATAAATTATGTAGAAGTAATGTCAGGCATATTCCTGAAAAAAGATAAACATGCCTTTATATTGAGATTGTAAATTTCTAAGAATTAGTTCGTCATGGGTAATGATACTATTGCTAATCTAATGACTTATATAAGAAATGCTGACATGGTAAAAAAAAAACAGTTCGAGTAGCAGCTACTATTATTACCGAGAACATCACAAGAATTCTTCTACGAGAAGGTTTTATAGAGGATGTTAGGGAACATCGAGAAGGTAAAAAATCTTTTTTTGTTTTAACTTCAAGATCTAGGGGAAGGACGCAAAAGAGATATATAACCGCTTCAAAGCGTATTAGCAAACCTGGTCTGAGAATCTATTCTAATTATCGAGAGATCCCTAAAATTTTAGGTGGAATGGGGATTGTAATCCTTTCTACTTCGCAAGGAATTATGACTGATCGAGAAGCTCGACAAAAAAAAATAGGAGGGGAATTATTATGTATTTTATGGTAACTCCAAAATAAAAAGTAAACACCTGAATATACATTCAGGAAGAGCCTTGTATTTTTGCCTCCAATATTTAAATACTGTCAAAATAATATTGACAAAAGGGACTATTTATGATATTCTAAATCATAACGGAAATAGTATTTATTTTTTTTATCTTCATTTTTCAATTCAATGAATAAATTAAGAAATTTACGAGACTATTTAGGATATAATTATATCCTAAATAAATAGCATTTATTTTATATTTTTGTACATTAAAAATTATATTAATTTGTAAAACAATAAAAAGACTATGACTATAAAAAGAAACGTTGTTATGCTGGATG
>BSBN01002107.1:0-190365 GCA_027924645.1 Cunninghamia lanceolata | reverse complement strand
AGCCAGAAAACCCTCAAAATACTCAGTTTTTAAAGATCCTGTTGGTTTTTTCTGGGATTTGTATACCTTCTTTTCTTCCTACAGACTAGATAGGTGTCAAGAGAGGATATTTCTGAAGAGACACTTTTGGGATCTAAGTCTATAGAAGAATTTGAGCTAGAAATAGAGGGGTTGAAAGCCGAAGAGACAACTTCAGCCCAGTCACCAAAGAAACCAGCTAAATAGAAGAAGAAAAAGGAACTCCCAATCATAATGAAGTACCAGTTCCAAGGGGTTCCCAAAGATTCTAAGTTCACTAATGAGCTTATGAATATCACTAACACGGAATTAGGCATATTGACTTAGAGACCTTCAAACATGATACATTTCGAGAAAATGTAACTCCTCGAGCAAGGAAGATTTCTCTATCAGGCTTGGGATATATTGCTTGTTTTCCTCCTATAGTCCAGTGCCCTGATTTGATCATAACTTTTGCTCATCACTACAACCCTGGGGAGAGGGAATGCTTTGACTCTGGTGGAAACCTTCTTCTAGACATTACACTAGAAATGATTAGAACAGTCTTTGACTTGCCAGTATATCAACAAGCTCACACATTATCAATGGTTGATGCTCTCCAAGCCTACAATCAAGATGTCACTGGAAATAAAGGGTATTGAATTAGCATTGGTTAACAAAGAAGAAGAATTTTGCCTCCAAAGTCCCCAGAAAGTTGGTAAGATTAGATTTTCAAGGAGAAGTATCAGATGTGATCACATTGCTAAGTAGAGCATTAGGGAGGGAAGAATCCAGAACATATGAACCATTGATGTTCCAATATATCTTCTTTACTTTTAAATGGGAAACTAAGTTGGATTGGGCTCAGATGGTTGTGGATAATATACATGCTCAACTTATGTCTGTGGTGCAAGTAAAGAAGTTTTATATGACATCATACGTTGTGTGGTTGGCTGTTAGAGTTGAAAATTCCCTGGATTGACTCCAGTGGGAGTAAGAGGTGAAGCTCTAGGACAAAGAAAAATCTGGGCGTTCTATTCCCAATTAGTGTTAAAGGAGGCAGAGAAACACTTCAAAAGGGTAAATGATAACTTTTCTTATGCTATAATTCTGCAACTAAGCATAGGTAACTCCCATCAACACGTGATTGAAAACACTGCCAACACAACCGTTGAAGCCCTCACTCAAGAGTTGGATAAACTAAAGCAATGTAATTCTCTAGCTTACAATTTTCAAGGGACTAAGAAACCATACTCTATGGAGGACTTATGCCCATATCCATTTGACAAAACATTTACATGCCCCTTTCCCCCCCAAATTTCACCGTACCAAACTTAACAAATATAGGGGAAAGGGGAGTCCCATTGAACATGCACATGAGTTCCATACTTCTTGTCTCAAGCTTGCCTATGACCACAACATACTTAATGAGACTCTTCCAAGGAGCCTCATTGGTCAAAGCTCTTGAATGGTTTGCACATCTTCCCACGGGAATACGAACATAGACTGAACTCGTGGATAAGTTCATATCACACTTTTCCTAGAACATAGAAATGGATGTAAACATTTGCCACCTTATGTCAAATGAAACAAGAGAATGGAGAAACCTTCATTTATTTCTTCCAAAGATGGAGGGGCCTAGTGAGTAAATACCCTTGTCACATTCCTAAGAATCAGCTAGTGCCCATCTTCATAGAAAATCTTAACAAAGAGCTTATGCATCAATTACAAATCCATTGTTGCACTTCCTTTAGAGAAGTTGTCGAGAAGGGGGGCTGCCATAAAAAAAGCTCTCATCGCCAAGGGCACGATCAAATCTTCAACAAAAATCAAAACACCCAAACACACCCTATGACAAGAGCAAAACGTGGGCCCGAAACAAAATGTTACCAATGATGGGGTGGTGGATGCTAAGGCATTTAGGGATGGCCCCATTATCACACCCCAAGCACCTCCTGCAACAAACAATCAGCCACATGTACAACAACAACCACAACAACAACAATCGCAACCACAACAACAAGCAGCCAATGCAATTCAAACAATCAAAGATGACCACCTCTAAGGAATAACACCCCTCAATGCAATTACACACCTTTGACAGAGCCAATTGAATCAATCTTGAAGAAGTTATTGCAAAACAACCTCATTCAACTACCAGAAATTAGACAATATGACCTGGCCTTTAAACCTCCCTTGTGGAATGACAATGACTTCTGCAATTACCATCAATCAAAGGTCACAAGACATCAAACTGCTACAAATTAAAAATATCATTCAAGACTTCATTGACAGGGGGGACATAGTTGTGGATCAACCATATGGTTCCTCCAACATTGATCATACCATCTTCACAGACCTATTACAAAATCACGGATCAGGAAAAGCCTCCTCATCAAGAACCAAGCTGCATGATAGAGTTAACTACAACAGTGTTGCCTACGACTACACCATCAATAGCATCCGTGCGTATGATAATACCATTTCTATGATTACCATTAATGCTTGTCCAGAATGCATTATTACCACCCATAAAGCCAAGATAATGTTGCAAAGCACTCCCTCCAATCCTTCCAACACATCCATTCCACAAGCAAAAGGCCAATATAACCTTTTGGATCATTTAAAGAAGACTCTGGCCCAAATCTCCATCTTCAAGCTACTTTGCCTTTCATTAGAACACAAGGCCTATTTTGGACAAAGCACTTCTAGAATCCTCTGTCCCAATAGACCTAAACGTAAACCAATTTCAAGACATGCTGGGACACCTTGCCACCTTTAACAATGTAACATTCACAGAATATGACTTACCTTCACACCAACCTAATCACACCGATCCCCTACACCTTAAAGTTTTCATCAATAAGCATAAAATCCAACGAGTCCTGGGAGACAGTGGAGCACGATTAAACATATGTCCTTTAAGTTAGTAATAACACTAGGGTATTCTGAGGCTTACATTGATCCAACTAAGAGAATTATCATCAAACCCTACGACGATGATGAACGCTCTACAAAGGGAGTAATCATATTACCTATAAGGGTTGGGCCCACCGTACACGATACCATATTCCATGTCTTGGATGTTGAACTTCCCTACAACTTCATCATTGGCTGACCATGTATCCATGACATGAAGGTCATCCCCTTCACATACCATAAATGCATCAAGTTCCCTTATAACAGCACGAAAAAATTACTATCCCAGGTGATCTCAACGCCTTTCAATACTGCAGCCACCTAAGAGAGGTACCTCAACATCAGGTACCTATAAATAGGGGAATTTCACCATTCACCTCATCTCATTATGTGGACCCATCCATGTTATCCAAAACTTCCACCACTTTCTCTCTCCCAGTCAAACCCAAATTCAGATCCAAGACAAAGGATGCGGTGAATACAAAATGGAAAGATCATACTGCATTGGAAAGTTGCCTACATCACCCAGTCTCGAGAAAGCCCAGCCCATTCTATCAAAGCAAACTATTTCTGCTACTCCCACCACATTCACAAAATGGGGTGTGAGTTAAGTAAAGAGGATGTTAGTGAAGACATCTCTGCATGGCTCTATAAGGAAGAAGAAGAGGTCGAACATATCAAGTTGCTTGTAGAGCAATATGGTAAAGGGTACAAATTTGTCAAAAAGCAAGGATATGATCAACATGGAGGGCTTGGGCCCAATGGAAATGGATGAACTGAACCTCTTCAACCAACTATGTGGCCACGCAATAAACGGTTAGGATATACCTCACGAAGATAAAATGCTCCACGTACTAAGTTACTTCTAGGAGGGGATGCAAGTACCTCCAAGGATGTTGAGACATCGAGGAATCCTCCTGAGCCTGAACCACAATCATCCCACCCTGACTTACCTGATGGTACCACCTGGATCAACATCTTTTTGGGTCCAGATGATATCTGCATATTCACTCTTACCCCTATCTCCCTAAGCTTCCTTGACACTATTGATGGCTTACCTCTCGTTCACCCTGAACTTATAGACTAGGACTGGCAAACAGCACCTAACTTAGATTTATTTGAGAATGACGAAGCTATTGCTGAGTTCATAGGACTTCATGAGGGCATACCACTAGGGGACCATAAGGTTGGCTACATCATGGACTTGGATAACTTTGCATACTTTAGAAAGTCTATTCCACCCTTCAGTTACAAAAGTGAAAATGAAAAAGAAAAAGAAAATAGGTCCCTAGGTGAAAACTGAAAGGCACCTTTAGATCATATAAAAGTAAAAATAAAGGACATATCTAAGGGTGAAAACCTCTCTGAGATGTCTAAGGATGGAGGGATGGATGTGCTTCCCATTGCACATGAGAGATCGCCATTGCTAATGGAACAAACTATTGAAGCCAATGTTAGTACAAAAGTTGTTCCCAAGATAGTTCACTTTGCCGCATCACTCACTGAATAGGAAAAGCCATAGTTTACAGATTTTTTCTCTGCATGTCAAATTAACTTCACCTGGTCATATGCTGACATGCCAGGCCTTGATCCATAATTTGTTCTACATCACTTACTATTATTGCCAAATCCAAAACCAGTAAAGAAAAAACTAAGAAAGTTGCATCTGCAGATAGCCCTCCTGGTGAAAGCAGAGTTGAAGAAGTTACTTAACGTTGGATTCATCCATCTCATTGACTACCTAGAGTGGATATCCAACCTTGTGCCAGTTATGAAACCCAATGGACAAATCCAAATTTGTGAAGACTTCAAAGACTTAAACAAGGCACGTCTAAAGGATGATTTTCCACTGCCAAATATTGATATCATAGTGGACCTCACTATTGGCTTTGAAATGCTTTCATTAATAGATGTTTTCTCAGGGTATAATCAAATAAGAATAGCCCCTGAAGATCAGCACAAGATAGCTTTCACCTACCCCTCGGGCACATATTGTTGGAACATCATGCCCTTTGGCCTTAAAAATGTTGGAGCAACATATCAAAGGGCTACGACCACAATCTTCCATGATTATATGCACACCTTCATGGAAGATTACATAGATGACCTGTTGGCTAGATCAATGACCAAAAGAACTCACTTAGAAGTTCTAGATAAAGTCTTTCCACAACTCAAGGTTTATATAAATTCAGATTGAATCCCAAGAAATGCGTATTTGGAGTCACTTCAGGTAAACTACTTAGATATATAGTCTCTCGTCAGGGCATTGAGGTTGACCCTGCTAAAGTAAAAACCATTATGGACATGCCTCCACCAGCAAATCTAAAGCAATTGTGTAGCCTACAGGGAAAATTATAGTCAATAATGAGATTCACCGGTCAACTTGTCGATAAATGTCAGCCATTCCGACACTTGATCTGCAAAGGAGTCCCTTTTGTATGGATTGAAAGCTATCAAGATGCTTTTTAAAAGATCAAGGATTATCTAATGTCACCACCAGTTCTCATGCCTCCGATTCTGAGACAACCTTTGCTATTGTACATATCAACCACATCTTTAGCTCTGGGGGCATTATTAGCACAAAATGATGAACAGGGAAAGGAAAGAGCCATTTACTATATCAGCAGAACACTAGTGGGCTACGAACTTAACTACACCTTTATTGAAATCTCATGTCTTGCAGTAGTATTTGCCACTCAAAAACTATGCCACTATATGTTGAATCATAAAACAAAGCTAATCACAAAGATTGACCCTTTGAAGTACTTGCTCAACAAGGCATCCCTCACAGGTTGCCTAGCTAAATGGGTCATGATGCTGAGTGAATTTGATATAGAGTATGTAGACCAAAAAGCAATCAAGGAATAGGTTATCACATATTAGTTAGTAGAAGCACCTACAACATTCGACCATCCTCTAATTACAGATTTCCCCGATGAGTCTATTTTTGCCCTAGAGGTACCTAATACATGGACACTATTCTTCAATGGTTCTTATACCAATCATGGCTCAGAAGCAGGTATCTTGTTCATTACACCTTAAGGCGACGTTATTCCTAAGGCATTCTGCATAGCCTTCCTATGCACAAACAATAATACTGAATATGAGGCTCTACTCACAGGATTACGTATGGTTGTCAACTGGAAAATAAAGAAACTACAAATCTTTGGTGATTCGCAATTGGTCATCAAACAAGTCAATAATCAATATAACACCAAGGACAAAAAACTCATGCCATACAAAAGAATGGTAGACAGTTTCTAGCTCTACTTTGACATAGTTCTCTTTGATCAGATTCCCGGGGTTCAAAATCGAGTGGCTGATGCAATGGCAACAATTGGATCTCTCCTAGACATTCCAAGTAATGTAACTCGGTTTGAGTTCTTGGTGGAACAACTCTTGGTCCCCACCTTCGATATCCCACAATCTGAGTTAGTTTGTGAAATTGTTGGTCCCATGTCACCTTGGTACAATGACATTTACACCTATTTGTATGACCAAACCTTACATGCTAACCTTTTTATCTAACCAACAAAAAGCCTCCATCCACCAAATTTCCAAATACATCATCATCGGTGACACCCTCTATCACCATGACTTTGATAATACCCTCCTAATATGTCTCGACATTGAGGAAGCACAAACAACCCTACGCGAAGTATACAAGGGTATATGCAAAGCTCACTCGAGTGGTCCTGCCCTTGCCAAGAAGATCATTAGAGCTGGTTATTACTACCCTACCATTGAAAAGGATGCCTACCATTTTGCAAAGAAATGTAGACAGTATCAGATACATGGAGATCATGTACATGTGTCATCTCAGGACTTGCAGCCACTTGCATCTCCATGGCCTTTCTCAAAATGGGGACTTGACCTCGTGGGTAAAATCCACCCTACTTCCACTAATGGCCATAAATGCATCATCATTGCCACTGAATATTTCACAAAATGGATTGAATCCATCCCCATGACATACATTATTGGCAAACAAATCACCAAGTTTATCCTCAAGTATATCATATGCCGATATGGTGTCCCGCAATCCATTGTAATGGACAATGGCTGGCCATTCAAAAATCAAGATGTCTTGAAACTTTGTGAAAAATTCTACATTCAACACCACTTCGCCACTCCATACTACCCACAAGGCAACAGCCAAGCTGAGGCGTCGAACGAAACTATCATAAAAATCATCAAAAAGACTATCAATGATGATGGCTGTGACTGGCATATCCAACTTAACCACACCCTATGGGCTTACTGTGCCATCATCTACATGCCCACCGAAGCCACCCCATATTCCCTTATTTATGGCTCTAAGGCTATCCTACCCATTGAGGTTGAGTTACCCTCCCTGAGAGTGTCACTGTAGCCATTGGTTAGTGATGAAGAATACAAAGCATCCCGCATGCATGAACTGGAGTTACTATATGAAAGGAGACAAAATGCCTTAACTCATTTACAAGCATATCAAAATCATCTTTGTCGTAGCTACAACAAAAGGGTTCAAGTCTGACACTTCAATATTGGAGACCTCGTCCTCAAAGAAAACCCTAAAAATTAGATGGAATGGGAGAAAACAGGAAAATTTGAGCCAAAATTGGCTAGGGCCGTATGTCATCACTACAGCCTATGGGTCTGGTGCATATCAGCTGGCCACTCTTGAAGGTGAACCATTACCAAAACCCATCAATAGCATGCACCTTCGGCGATATTACACTTAGAAAAATTTAAAAAAAATAAAAAACTCAAAAAAAAAGAGTAGAAAAAATCAAAAAAGCAAAAAAATCGTCCAATAGTGAAAACCACTTTGGTGGCACTATTAGACAACAAAAAAATAGTAAAGAGAAATAATCCATCCAAAAGTGAAAACCACTTTGGTGGCACTTTGGATAAGTACCATGGTGAAAACCTGGCAAACAGATGCCATGTGTAGTTGATCTTTGCTCCATTGTCTACCATCACTTGGTTCTACCTTCCATATTCTACAATAAAGCTTACATGATCCATATCCTAAGCCACATCCCAAATCTGTAATAACTCACACTATTCCCCCCATGGCCTGAGAATAAATTAGCATTTAGTGTCTTCTCACCCCATCTTGCCTTGGTCATAACGTTATCATACAACTGACTAGGGGCAATTCCTGATCCTGAAATCAATATTGGAGAACACGTACTTCCAACAAAATACAAAAACATCCAAATATTTTCACAGTTGAGCATATTGTCTTTTCATTGATGTCAAAATGATGGTGGTTTTCATTGAAGTTAAAATGATGGTGGTAATATCTCAGGTCCTTCAATGACATGTTTTTCAATGACATGGTGGAGGTCTCTTCTCTCAGATCAGGGACATTTGATTTTTTAGTGACATGGTTTTTAGGTCTTCAGTGACATGTTTTTCAGTGAAATGGTGTGAATATGTGACATGTCCTATGTTATGTCCTATAATTATCAATTGTATAAAGAGAATGTTGGGACATATATGGTATCTCATCTATACTCATCTGTAGTCAGCAACATGGTGAAAAGTTAAATCATATGGTGTAAAGTTCAAATTGTCACACTTGTTTATTACATGGTATAAAGCTTTACAAAAATCCAAACTTATAGTGAAAACCAAAAATCTAAACGTCAAGTGCTTTATATTTTAATCTATTGTTGACTTGTTGAAGCGGTAAATGTTACTTTAGTAACAACTTGAGGGGTGCAGGGTCGTCAGTCTTACCGGCCCCGACACCTAGGGTGCCTAGTCACCAGGTTACCATCCTTTGTGCTCCGCGGGAAAAGTTTGATCAATGATCATCGTTGAAACATCATATGGCGGGCTGCGCGGATCGGAGGGATAAGGTTTGAACTAGAAGTTTCCACCAAACGGTCAGTTGACTATCGTTAAAATTGACGGTTGCTTTGCTTCATTTAGAAATAAAATTTGCTTTCTATCACATCATTCACCGAAGTTCAAGAGACATTGAAGATGGAAAGTCTTGTAAAAGAAAGAGTGCAATTTGGAATGTTTCTAAAGGTGCAGAATATGAAAAGGCAGATCTTCAAGAGCTCGTTTTTGTTGGTTTTTTTTTTTTTGACAAGTATGTTATTTGTTTTTTGAAGGCAAAAAGAAGAGTGTGTTGGAAGTTGAACTGAAAAAACTTGAAAGTTCATTTTTTTTATGATGTGATTTTTCTAATAAGAAGGGTGTGTTTTTAAGAAGTGAGATGATCATGAAGGGTATTGGGAGAAGTTTTCAGAATGGGATTTTTGCTATGAAATGTATTTTTGTATTGCAGGTATGAAGAAACATTTTCTTGGACAAGGAATTATGTTGAGTTTTTGAAATAATGATGGTGCAATAAATGGATGGAGTTTTTCTATGATCAAGATGGATCAATATTTGTTCAGAGAAGGTGAAAGTGTTGAAAGACAATAATTTCTCAGAGAGGGTCAATTGTTCAATATTACACAGTGAGAAAGTTCATGAAGTGGTGAATTAAGTTTTGAGATTGTTTTGCAGAGGTATGGAGTATTTTGAAGATCAAAATTGATTGATTGTAGATGATGATGACAGTTGAAGTTTGATTGCAAAGAATATTTTTTTTAAAAGGGAGAAATAAGGTTTTGTTCTTATTGAAACAGGGAAACCCCCTGAGTTATATTTTTCAATGAAATTTTTGATGTTGTAATGTTAGTGAGACATGCAGAGAAGTACAATATGCCAGTGAGGCAAAATTGTAATGTCAGTGAGACAGTTGTAATCTGAAATTTTTGTTAAGCCAGTGAGGCAGTTGAGTGGTTTTTATACCCCAGGAGGGTTTTCCACTCGGGAAATTTCTTGTGTCAAATTTTGTGTTAATACTCTGCATAATTTTTGTTCTATCTGAAGAATTTTATAACTGTGAAATTAAATTAGTCAAAAGGTGTAAAAAGTGTTAAAATTGTTAACAACACTAATTCACCCCCCCCCCTCTCAGTGTTGTGTATTCCTACAATTGGTATCAGAGCTTGGTACCCTGTCAAAGCTTAATCAGCTTGGGTAGATCATATTTCTGGAATACTTATCATGGCAAGTCAAGAAGGTTACTCAAATTACAAAGCACCTGTGTTTGATGGTTCTAACTATGCTTTTTGGAAATTCAGGATGGAGTCATATTTGTCATCTCTGGGGTATGATGTGTATGCTGCCATTGTTACTACATATACTGCTACAAATCCTCCTAGCACAGCTGATGAGAAAAGGGCATATGAAAATAATGCTAAGGCTTAAAATGCATTATGTTGTGGTCTTACCAATGACATACTTGTCAAAATCATGGAGTGTAAAATAGCCAAGGAAATATGGGACAAACTGTCTAATATTTATCAAGGAGATGATAAAATCAAAGAAGCAAAACTGCAATCCTACAGAGCCAAATTTGAAAGTCTCAGAATGAGTGATGATGAGAAAGTGGCAGAATATCTTCTAAGAGTCTAAGAAATTGTAAATGCTATAAGAGGACTTGGTGATACACTGGAAGAGAAGACAATTGTTACAAAAGTCTTAAGGACTTTAAATCCAAAATATGAATCCAAAGTGTCTGCAGTTGAAGAAAGAGACTTAAGCAAAGTTACCTTTGATGAACTTCATGGCACTTTCACAGCTTATGAGATGAGAATTAGCAATGACATACCTTCAAGCAAAGAAGCTGCTTTCAAATCAGTCAGAAAAGAAAAGGAGATTTCTGATTCAGAAGAATTAGATGATGATCAAGAAATATCTCTTGCAAGCAAGTTGAAGAAGGGATCTGTTGGTAAGTACAAAGGTAAGCTTCCATTCAAATGTTTTGAGTGTGGAAAGATTGGACACTATGCAGCTCAGTGTCCTTACAAAGACCTAGACAGTGATGAAGATGAAAACAAGAAGCAATTCAAAAAGAAACAGTTTGTTTCTAGAAGGAAAAATAATTTCAGAAAGAAAAGAAGTTTGTTCATCAAAAATGTTGATATGACTGAAAGTGATTCAGATGATTTTCTTGATGAAAATGCACGGACTTTATTTATGGCTATTCTAAATGAAGTTCAAAATGAAAAATGTGAGGAACAATCAAACAGTTGTGAAGCTGTTATTGACTTTGAAGGAGAATTGAAGTGTGCATTAAGTCAAGTCAAGAAACTTAAAAAGGAAATCATTGCACAAAGAAGTCAGTCTCAAAAGGAAAATGATATCATGAATGATAAATTAACTTGTTATGAGAAACAGATTACTGATCTAATTCTTTCTCTTGAAGAAAGTAAGAGAATTATTGATGATAAAAACAAAGAGTTGAATAATAAGGACAGGAATGTCATACACTTGAAGCTGAAATTGTTGATCTGAGAAGAAGACTTGATATGTGCAGAAGTAGTGATAAACTTGACGATCTTCTTGATAGACAAAAAGGATTCAAAGATAAATCAGGTCTTGGATTTGAAGAGGGACAGTGTTCTCAAAAGGCTAGTACAAATGGCAAATCAATCATAAGGACAACAAACTACAACAGGAGTGATACTTTCAGGTATAATGCTCACTTTACTAGATATTGTTTTTGTTGCAACAGATTTGGACATAAAGCCAATGAATGCAGATTTGGAGTCAGAAGAGAAATGCATTTATTTCCAAGGAACCCATTCATGTTTTTAAGAAGTTTGAAGTGTCACAATTGTAAAAATTTTGGGCATATTGCCAAATTCTGTAGACCTTCTTTGCAAATGCAGCAAACAACAAGGAATACTGTTTCAAGTTTGTCTTCTTTGAGTTTTGAAAAGAAGTTGCTTGTTTGGAAACCTAAGGTAATCAATAAGAGCTTTGATGTTATGATTGCACAAGCTGCTTTTCATGCCAAAAAGAAGGAACAGTGGGTGATTGACAGTGGCTACTCCAACCACATGACAAGAGACAAAGATAAGTTTGTTAAATTTGAAGACATTAATGAAGGTTCTATTATGTTTGGAAATAATGATTGCATTATGATCAAAGGCAAAGGTACAATTCTTCTTGATGATGAAACACCACTACATGATGTGTATTTTGTAGAAGGACTGAAGCATAACTTGTTAAGTGTCAGTCAAATATGTGACAATGGCTTTAATGTGGTTTTTGATGCACATGGATGTGAGATCAAAAAGAAATCAGGTAAAGTTATTGCAGCAGGTCTAAGGACTAGTGGTAACATCTACAATCTTCATAACTCTGAAACTAAAAGTGTTGATAGCTATATCTGTTTCATGGGTCAAATTGAAGAAAGCTGGTTGTGGCATAGAAGACTTGGTCATGTGAATTTTGACAATCTTGTGAGAATCAGCAGGAATCACAATGTTAGAAACATGCCTCATATTTCAAAACCAAGTAATACTATATGCAAAGAGTGTCAGCTGGGTAAGCAAACCAAGGTCAGTTTCAAACCTAAGGAGTATTTCACATCAAAACCTCTACAATTGGTGCATTCAGATTTATGTGGTCCTACAAGGACTAAAGCATTGGGAGGTGAAAGATATTTTATGCTTTTCATTGATGACTTTTCAAGGATGACATGGGTAACATTCATAAGGCATAAATCAAAGGCTTTTGATAGATTCAAAATCTTCAAGAAGATGGTTGAAAAGGAATCTGATTTCAAGCTAAAATGTTTAAGGTCAGACAATGGACGAGAGTATACTTCAAAGGAATTTGAGGAGTATTGTGAAAAACATGGGATAAGAAGGCAATTCTCCACTCCTAGAACTCCACAACAAAATGGAGTAACTGAAAGGAAAAATAGGACTATAAAAGAAATGGCAAGAACCTTACTACATGATGCAAATCTGCCTAATGTCTATTGGAGAGAAGCTGTTCATATAGCTGTATATACTTTGAATAGAGTTCAATTAAGGGTAAAGTCAAATTATACTCCTTATGAACTTTGGTATGGTAAGTCAGCTAATGTTGGGTATTTTAAAATTTTTGGTAGTAAGTGTTACATCAAGAAAGATAATGATAGCTTATGTAGTTTTGAGTCTAGATGTGATGAAGGCATATTTCTTGGTTATTCTACACACAACAAAGCATATAAGTGCTTTAACAAAAGGCTCAAAAGAATAATTGAAAGTACTAATGTTAAAGTGGATGAGAATTTGCAGCCCTGTGTATAGTTAATTCATGACAAAGAAGATGATCATCATTCACAAAAGGAAGAAGAAGTTCAGGAAGAGGAAGAAGATTCTAAAAAATTAGTTGATGATAAGACAAAGACTTCTCCAAAGGCATATCAAAGAGATCATCCTCATGAGTTGATCATCTTGGAGATTTGTTATTTCAGGTCAAAAAGTGTTGTTTCAGGAGTTTGTTAAAGGAAGTAATCAGAGGATCTCATTGATGTTTTTATGGTTGTTCAATATGCAGATGAACATGGAAAGAGCTCAGAGCTCTCAGGAAAAGTTTTGGATGGCAAATTGCAAAAATAATTAGTGCCTTAAGTGGTATTTCAATTCTTGGTTGGTATGAAGGATGATAAGGTGAGTAATAGTGCTTATGATTCAAGAAATGAGAATTGATTGATATTGGCATACTTTGCTAGTCTCTTGCTGATGATCTATGTGAGTTATTTTTCTCAAGGGGAGATAATAGTCTTTGTCATCTGATGTCAAAAAGGGGGAGAACGAAAAATTGCTTCAGGTGGTTTTGCCATCAATGACAAAGGGGGAGGTTGATAGTGATAGATTGTCATTGATGTCAAAAGTGTGTTCAATTATTGGTGAAAAGTTGCCATTGTTGTTGAATAGGAGGAACAAGAGTACATCATCTTGTGTGTTGTTGCAGGAGTACTTCATCAGGAGTATATCATCTTATGTGTTGTTACAGTGAAATCTCTGTTCACAATTTGTCATGATCTTCACAGATGTGGTCTTCAATCAGTATATCTCCAAGCATGACAAAATTGAAATGATAAGATTCTATCAGGGGTCAGTATGGTTGCATGAAGTTTGTTCATCAAATGAAAGGTTTGTTCATATTATTCTTTTGATCAAAAGCAGTTGCTACTATGCCTAGGATGTTGTCAGTTGGGTTGACTTGATAAATGATAGCTCATTTCATTAGCATCAGGCACTTTATGAGGGAACATGTTTCTCATAAAAAAAAATGGCATTGAATGACTTTAGGGGAGCATGAATATTTATTTGAAGACCCATATTTAATTTTATAAGGAGAGATTGATTTTCAAGGAGGAGTTTTCCATCAAATGTCTTTGAAATTTAATGCATATTTAAAAAGGGGGAGCAAATTATTTAAGAAAAGCATCAAATTGTTTTTATCAAAAAGTATATTCTATAAACATATTTTTTTTAAATAATAAAATTGGCCAATTAAAAAAAAATGTTAAAATGTCATATATATGACATGAGATTCGACCTCCTTATATGCTTTGAGCCTCCTTTAAAAAGGCAGCCCGATCTCCTTGCTTATATTAGAAACTTTATTAGTATTTCTAATGTTGTCTTCAAATAAAGCCTTTTATAATGGAGTTTTTTTGTTTTTTTCTCAAAAAGGCTAAAACAGATTTGTTTTAAAGAGTTTTAAAATGTTTTTAGAAAGTTTTCTAAATCTAAAACATAATTATCCCTTTCTCTCTCTCGGGATTCAAGGAGTCTTTTTAGAAATTGTTTAGACTTTTTATTATTTTGGAAATTATTTGTTGAGAGAAAGTTTTTAAGAAAATGAAGAGTTTTGTTAAGGAAAAGATTTTTTAAGAGAAGAAAAGAAGTTTTTTTTTTAAGAAGATTTATTGATTATGCAAGGGAAGATGAATAGGGTAGACTAGATTTATTTTTTGGTTATGAGAAGTTTAAAGGATTTTTCTAAGGGCAGATGGAATTTGTGAAGGAGCAGATTAATTATATTTCTGAAGAATATTTTTTGAAGTCTGAACAATATATTTTTTGAGGAGATTTTGGTGGAGATTTTTCATTTTGCAGGATATGAAGAGTCTTGTTGGAAAGAAAATGAAGGGCTTGAAAAGATGAAAGAGTTTTTTTTTAGAAGATGAAAGTTCTTGGAGATTTTGAAGGATCATGCAAAGATTAATGAAAAATGAAGATGTTTGTAGAATATGAAGCATTGAAGTTATTGATAGGAGCAAATTTATTCATTCTCAAAGATTAATTGTTTTCTTATAGATGATAATATTTTGCAGATTGAAATGTCAATTGAGGAAGATCAACATTATGAGAAAGATTTTATTTTTCTCACACAATAAATGTCTTATACAGAGAAAATGAAATTTAGAGATGATGATAAAGCAATCAAGTTTTGAAGATGGAAGATCAAAAGTTTTTAAATGGGGTTTATTTTGAGATTTGAATGGGCACAGGGGAAATGAAAAGATTTTTCTTTGCAGGTGAAAGGTTATTCAATTTGTATAAAATTGTTTTTCAGGTGCATTGATGGTGAGAATTAAAAAGAGAGAGATGAAATATACAGAGTTGTGAAGTGTTGTTGAGTATATCCGAATGTAAGATTAATTTTGAACAGAATGACCATTTGACAGACATATATTTTGTATTGAATGGAAACAGAGTATCCCTCTGATTTGTTTATTACATCTGTTGGTGATTTGGTTTGCCAGTGAGGCACAGTATGCCAGTGAGGCCTTGTATTAGCCAGTGAAGCTTGTTGGTCAGTGAGACCTATTTGTTTACCAATGAGGTATATCAGTGTTGGAAGTGGGTGCTTCTGTTTGGTATTGGAGTTGGTGCTCCTAGATACATATTGTAGCCAGTGAGGCATGTTTTCCAGTTAAGCCAGTGAGGCAGTTTTGAGTGGTTTTTCTACCTACAGAGGGTTTTCCACTCCAGTAATTCTTGTGTTAATGATATGCTTCTATGTGTGTTTTTGCTTCTATGTTAAGATTTATCTCTATGTGGTCCTGCTCATAATTTTTATTATCAAACTTGTACATATATGTGTAATAGTTCATTGATGACTTTCTCTTTCTGAGTCTTGTAAATTAAAAGTTATAATAAGTTGCAAAAATCTACACAACACTGATTCACCCCCCCTCTCAGTGTTGTCCAAACTCCTACAGCACCTACAACATTCGACCATCCTCTAATTACAGATTTCCCTGATGAGTCTATTTTTAGCCTAGAGGTACCTAATACATGGACACTATTCTTCAATGGTTCTTATACCAATCATGGCTCAAAAGTAGGTATCTTGTTCATTACACCTTAAGGTGACGCTATTCCTAAGGCATTCTGCATAGCCTTCCTATGCACAAACAATAATACTAAATATGAGGCTCTACTCACAAGATTACGTATGGTTGTGAACTGGAAAATAAAGAAACTATAAATCTTTGGTGATTCGCAATTGGTCATCAAACAAGTCAATAATCAATATAACACCAAGGACAAAAAACTCATGACATACAAAAGAATGGTGGATAGTTTCTAGCTCTACTTTGACATAGTTCTCTTTGATTAGATTCCCAAGGTTTAAAATTGAGCGGCTGATGCAATGGCAACAATTGGATCTCTCCTAGACATTCCAAGTAATGTAACTCGGTTTGAGTTCTTGGTTGAACAACTCTTGGTCCCCACCTTCGATATCCCACAATCTGAGTTAGTTTGTGAAATTGTTGGTCCCATGTCACCTTGGTACAACGACATTTACACCTATTTGTATGACCAAACCTTACATGCTAACCTTTTTATCTAACCAACAAAAAGTCTCCATCCACCAAATTGCCAAATACATCATCATCGGCGACACCCTCTATCACCATGACTTTGATAATACCCTCCTAATATGTCTCGACATTGAAGAAGCACAAACAACCCTACGCGAAGTATACAAGGGTATATGCAGAGCTCACTCGAGTGGTCCTGCCCTTGCCAAGAAGATCATTAGAGCTGGTTATTACTACCCTACCATTAAAAAGGATGCCTACCATTTTGCAAAGAAATGTAGATAGTATTAGATACATGGAGATCGTGTACATGTGTCATCTCAGGACTTGCAGCCACTTGCATCTCCATGGCCTTTCTCACAATGGGGACTTGACCTCGTGGGTAAAATCCACCCTACTTCCACTAATGGCCATAAATGCATCATCATTGCCACTGAATATTTCACAAAATGGATTGAATCCATCCCCATGACATACATTATTGGCAAACAAATCACCAAGTTTATCCTCAAGTATATCATATGTCGATATGGTGTCCCACAATCCATTGTAATGGACAATGGCTGCCCATTCAAAAGTCAAGATGTCTGAAAACTTTGTGAAAAATTCTACATTCAACACCACTTCGCCACTCCATACTACCCACAAGGCAACAGCCAAGCTGAGGCATCAAACGAAACTATCATAAAAATCATCAAAAAGACTGTCAATGATGATGGCTGTGACTGGCATATCCAACTTAACCACACCCTATGGGCTTACTGTGCCATCATCTACACGCCCACCGGAGCCACCCCATATTCCCTTATTTATGGCTCTGAGGCTATCCTACCCATTGAGGTTGAGTTACCCTCCCTGAGAGTGTCACTGTAGCCATTGGTTAGTGATGAAGAATACAGAGCATCCCGCATGCATGAACTAGAGTTACTATATGAAAGGAGACAAAATGCCTTAACTCATTTACAAGCATATCAAAATCATCTTTGCCATAGCTACAACAAAAGGGTTCAAGTCTGACACTTCAATATTGGAGACCTCGTCCTCAAAGAAAACCCTAAAAATTAGATGGAATGGGAGAAAACAGGAAAATTTGAGCCAAAATTGGCTAGGGCCGTATGTCATCACTGTAGCCTATGGGTCAGGTGCATATCAGCTGGCCACTCTTGAAGGTGAACCATTACCAAAACCCATCAATAGCATGCACCTTCAGCGATATTACACTTAGAAAAATAAAAAAAATAAAAAAACTCAAAAAAAAGAGTAGAAAAAATCAAAAAAGCAAAAAAATCGTCCAATAGTGAAAACCACTTTGGTGGCACTATTAGACAACAAAAAAATCGTAAAGAGAAATAATCCATCCAAAAGTGAAAACCACTTCGGTGGCACTTTGGATAAGTACCATGGTGAAAACCTAGCAAACAGGTGCCATGTGTAGTTAATCTTTGCTCCATTGTCTACCATCACTTGGTTCTACCTTCCATATTCTACAATAAAGCTTACATGATCCATATCCTAAGCCACATCCCAAATCTGTAATAACTCACACTATTCCCCCCATGACCTCAGAATAAATTAACATTTAGTGTCTTCTCACCCCACCTTGCCTTGGTCATAACGTTATCATACAACTGACTAGGGGCAATTCCTGATCCTGAAATCAATATTGGAGGACACGTACTTCCAACAAAATACAAAAACATCCAAATATTTCTCAAAAATCCCAAAACATCTAAATATTCCAAATTCCTAAAATATTCAAATATCTCAAAAATTCCAAAAAACAACACAAAATGCCAAAAAACCACAAAAAAAAATTAAATAGTCAACCAAAAAAAAATCCAAAGTAATAAATAATGTCAAACCAGTAAATTGAACAACAATGCCTTTGAGATTTCACATAGGCAAGGCCATCTTCGATGCACCCCCAAGGCACCCCCTAGGTTTAGGTCATGTCATCCACCCACATGGTCAAATTACGACACCTCTGAGCTTTCACGTAGGCAAGGCCATCTTCGATGTGCTCCCGAGGCATTCCCCTTAGGTCCTAGGTCAAACCAAGTCCACCCTTATCAAACTACAATGACTCTAAGCTTTCACGTAGGCAAGGCCATCTTTGATGAGCCCCTGAGGCACTAGGTCAGTCCCTTAGGGCCCGTTGGATCAAATCATCATAATAAATTGTCCTTTAATGAGATGGACACTTTGAGTAGACAAAACAATCAATCTTTCACAAGACAACAACATCCAAACAATCAAACAAGACAGTTTAACAACATCGCCAAAGCATGGTCACTCATTGTTCCCATGGTGATGATCAAACATCACTATGACCAACAAACAATCCCAATCACATGTCTAATAACAAGCATGGGACGTAATCAAAACCAGGCTTTATGCCTTAGACGGCATGTCTCATCTTTTGGACATTATCAATCATCACAAGCCAACCATTTTCTAATGTGTGACATTCTCAAAACTAGACCACATGTCTTATACGTGATGTCCTCATCCTATCATTTGCCTTATACAGGTGGTCGTATTGTTGAAACCAGGCTAGGTGCTTTATACGGCATGCTTCCTCTCCTGAAACCAAGAACTATCTGCCCAATCATATTCAATCAGACAAACACATATACACTCAGCAAATTACCTAATGGTTGTTGGCTCTATCTTATCTTTCATTTGGATTGTTTTCTTCGCTCTCATTCTTATGCTTCTCAAGGCAGTCCCTAAGTGATGAAGAGAAGCAAGGATAAAGCGAGATCTCTTTTTTTATTGTTGTTTGTGGTTTGTCTTGGCAAGATGACTGGGGCAACTAAGTTCCTTATGTGTGACTAAGATACTACTGGGTGCATCAAAACATCCTATGCATTGGAATGACTAGATACTTCCATGCATCAGGACTTATACACCTTAGGTGCTCTCATCACATGTTCTGACAAGGTGCCTTAGCGACTTAGTTTAAGCTGGACACTCCTTGTCTACCTCATGTATGTTTCACAAAGGACCACAATTTGTGCCTTGTCCTTTGACATGCCATGGCATTTGTCATCCTTTGATATAATAAGCACTATGATGATAAGAAGTAACTGCATAAAAGATGCTCAAAATCTATCACAACAAAGTTTGGATCCATTTAATAAGTTGATCTCCATCCTTTGCACATTCGTCATCTCCATTTCTTCTGATCCTCTTCCATCCTGCTATGACACACAAAAAAACTACATTAGATCATATAGCCTACATACACACACATGTTGGTCCATCATATAATGTCAATATCATAATCATCATCCTCATAATAAATATCATCATAAGTGTAGAGGAAAACTAATGCATTGTAGACTTAAACAAAATTTAGGGATAAACCTATCTGAATAGTCCACTCTATCATTGCATTCCTACATTGAATTATCGACCAAGGAGAGTAATCTTATGATGACGCCTGCATTATATATGCCTTCAAGACTTGTTTCTATCCTAAACTAACTCATACAGACTTATTCTAATCATTTAATTTACTGAAGTTCACAGAAATGTAAAAATAGCAAAAACTGTTAAAAATCCAATTGCTACGAATACCCTCAGCATAAGTTGAAGATAACTATATTCAATAGAGAATTACAAAATTAACTCAAAACACACAAAATGATAAGAGATTTGACACTAACCTCTGGAGGACTTCAAATATGTACTCTATTCATGAATCACAACTACTAGAAATAGCAATCAAGATATCTTACTCATTCCACAATGCAACTTTATAAAATAACATGAAACAGTTTTAACTAGAAATGCATAAATAAATAAGGAAAGATACAAAGTGAGGGTTAGTACCTTGAGTGGCCAACTTAGGAAACTATCTCACTTAATCTGGAAACTAAATCTACTTCAGATTCTCATAACACATAGTTGTATTCACTTCATATCACAAATAGGATCTTTTCAGATTTTATTCAATAAAACATGTCTAGATCTTCCAACATAAAAATAGAGTAACTGTTTGAGCAACTTGTAACAAAAATAAAGTATCTTGGAAAAAGAACTAACTTCCCATCGAACTCATCCCTCCTAACTTATACAAAAATAGGAGAGTTCAATATAACTACCAATTAACTTGATCATCAATTCATCCCTAGATATTAGGGTATATGTTCGAGATCAATTTATTAATCTAACTAAAATAAAGGAAGTAGAGTTCCATTCAAACAGTAATTCCAATTCAATGGCTCATGAATGAAAACACATAAGCTACGATTAGAATTCTAGAACAAGTCTTCTTCTTCCCTTGTATTTATTTTTCCATGATGATCACGTTCATCCCCATCGGTCTCCACTTCTGGCGTTTGAACTGCACTTTACTTAATTCCCTTGTTCTAGAACTTGCTACAATCACTTCTTCATGGATGCCACATCTTCACTGCACAGGGTTAATTAGCCAAACATATGCACATAAAATAGCTTTCATATCAAACTATGGAATTCTATCTATATTACATGCATATTTATAATTTAAGTCATCCACTTGATAATACAACCACCATATTCCATTTTATCAGCATAGGTTTAAAGTCTTTGAAAATTATATGGGAAACAACATATAATAATGGTAATGTATGTAAAGTATTTGCAGGATGATATGAAAAATGTCTTAAAAACATATAAAAAATTATAAAAGGAAGTCAATAATTCAACACAACAATAAGCATTGCATTAAATCACATAAAAACAACATCATTTGCATAAACTCTACATCTAGCATCTAGGCATTCATCACATACACATTTGCATCCATACATGAGCATCACATAAAAATAGAGTACCATCGCATAACATCTATCATATCAACTTATGCATTTAGGAGTAACATCATAAACATCAAATAAACATCATAATATCTAGAACTGCATCATCATGAATCATGAATCATAAATCATAACACATGGCACCATAATCATAAACATCCACCACATCATGTGCATATAGGAATAACAAGATAAATTAGAATGGACCATCTCATATATATATATATATATATATATATATATATATATATATATATATATATATATATCATCAAAAGGTGTCATAGTATAATCTGAATACATGTGTCAAAAATGGAGCTCGCAGGCTCAATCATAAAACAAGAGCACACAGGCTCTATCAAATATATACATCATGACTATCAAAATATCCTAGCCAACATTGTCATGACCTCCTGATCCTACTAGCCCTGTGGGAAGACCCATGTGCTCTGATCCAGCCCTAGATCTAGATGGTTGGGAATGCCCCACACTGTTGTGTGATATACGTGAGTGGGATTGACTAGCACTCCTACTCTGAAAACTGGGTGCCCTTTAATCTACTAGCACTAGTCCCTCATAAAGGCTCATGTAATATTGTGCCTCCTGCCCTGACCTGACCAAATCATGTGCAAACTCTGTTGCTGGCCTGCCCACTTTCACCACAAGGTCAATGCTCCACTGCTCATCTCTTTGGGCCCTGATAACTGCCATATCTCTCTCACCCGTCCTCTGAGCAAGATGGCCCTCCACCTCCTAGATCTGCTATCGTATCCCTTGCATCTGGGACTACATGGTCTCTATCTGGCTCTACAGTGCTGCTACCTATGCAGCCAAATCCCTACCTCAGTCTCCTACATCCTCCTCCTCCTCCTCCTTGTCATCTCCAATCTCCTTAATAGGCACATCCTGTAGTGCCTGTTCCCTGATCCGCTTCTCCTCATCAACCTACTCATTGCCCTCCTCCATCTCCTCTCCACCAATCTCACTCGCATCAACATCCTCCATAGCCATGTCCTCTCCTCTCTCCTCCACCTGCATCTCTCCCATAGCAGTTGCAACCTATTCTATGGCCCTCTCTCCCTCCTCTTGTGATGAAGGGGGTAAATCATAAAACACACAATAATATAAATTGCACACAGAAAATAGAATGATATTTTATTAATATGGGAAAAAAAATATTACATTATAGAAGCTCAAATACAATGAGAGGATGAATCCCTTACAGGCTACAACACATTACAGCTCCCTCTCTCAAAACTCTGGAATCTTCAGCCTTCTGTAATTCCCAAATCAACTAGGGTTTCTAATTTCCTACCTTTCTTGACTCTACACCTCCCCCCTTAACTCTACTACCCTAAGGGTTCCCAAAAATGGTTATATATAGCCCTTTTTGGTGACCACCAGCTTAATTTTAAAATTTGCATCTACCTCCAAAAACTGGTCAACTTTGCGGGGCCATAACTTTCGATCCGACCGTTGGATTTTCAATTATAATACTTTTTTTGAAAAGCTCTTGAAAAGATGATGGAGCGCTAAGTAGTACCAATAGGTAGACTAATTGGGTTTCCCACCAAATTTCAGGCCCATCCGGAGCTTCTAAGTGCCTCAAATTTGACTTTGAATATTTCAATAGGATTTTGAAATTTGAAATTTTAATATCTCACAAATGACAAATGATATTGAAGTGATTTCTTCACCATTAGCTTCAATTCACCATTTTAGAGGTCTGTGTAAGATTTTGTATCCAACCGTGCACAAATGCAAACTTACTAAAAATAGTAACCCTGCCAAATTTAGCCCTTATTGAAAAGAAACAACATTTTTTTTTGGTTGATGTGAGATTGCTCTTACACCATCTTGAATTGAGGAAAGTGGAGCACTCCTACCCTGTCCATCTCTCCCTCTCCCCCTATCACCTCCTCCCTGGCCTCCTTGGTCCCTATCTCCTCAACTGCCACCAGATCCTCCATCATCACCATCCCCCCTGCCACCATCCCCTCTGCCTCCTTAGGCCCATCCTCTTGGTCTACCTCTCGTCCCTCATCCCAATCTCTCTACTGGTGTCAGCTCATCAAGTGCAAATAAGGAATTGGCCTATGGGTGGCCCACCAAGCATCATATGTAGGAGTGGTACCTACATCGGCCACATCATCCACCCCCCCACTGCACTAGTTGTAAACCAACGATCTCATCAATGGTTGTCTAAACTACAATCATCGGCCCCCAAACTGGAACCTCCCACGTCACTTGAGAAAACTCTGCAATACCAGCTAGCTCATCCTGCCACTCTCCAAACTGTCTGAGCACCTACTCTGGCAGATGACACAATGTGTTGTGCCTGCACGGTCTAGCCAATCAAATATATGGTGTGTCTGTAGTAAGGTAAGTTCTCGGCATCATCTATCCACCTGGGACACCCCCTATATGGCATCCAAACAAACATGTCCATATGATCAATGGCATGCCTCCAATATCTAGCATCGCCCATACATACTTATGGAACTGCCCTAGTGTAACAGAAAACATGAGGTAACTCATCCAAAATTTCCCGCTCCACTGGTAACCTACATACGGGAATGTACTCCCAAGCCCATATCATCAGTAAAGTCATGCCTCAGCTAATAGACTGCTCACCACGATAAACAACTCCATGCAACTAGTGATACAACTACGCCAAGAGGCAGGGTCCCCATGCATAAACTATGGCATCTACCATCATGCCCTCTAACATCTCCCCCCAGCCAATGGGAAATCCATGGCCACGTCAATTTGGACACATGAGTTCTCCACTACATGTACATAAGACCACAATCAACTGATCATACTGATCTATCAAAGCATCCCAAGGAATCTCATGCTCCTCAACTCCCAAGGCTGCATCATCATCAGTCTCAAATAATCATCGAAGTGCAGCCAACCCAGTCTCCAGACTGTTTATCACTCGATCCCCATGAATATGTAGCTGAAGAAACTACCAAACATCGAGCAAGGTCACAGTAGCCTCCCTTGTTAGAAAATGAAATGAACTCATCTTAGAATGCCATCTCTCGGCCACTGTAGTCAATAGACCTTGGTTAGCCTGAATCATGGGCATAAATGCAACACCATATAGTCCTAGGGCATCAAGAGTGTCCTGCTCAGCCATCAACAGAGAGTCTCACAACTGATATCTGGTAGGATGACTCTCCCACATATAAATCGGTGGTAACCTCTCCTATATTCACATACACAGCACACCATGTCAATTTACAAACCTTAGATGCAGCATTTGCAGCCAAACAGGGGGAAAAATTAGGTCAAAATTCATTTTTAACTAGTAAATCAGCCTATACATCACACTATTATTCACATGTGTGGCGCTTGAATGTAGGCATCATACTGCCCTACGCATGCATCACGCTTCGACTCATGTGTCACACTGTTCAACCTATGTATCGCACTTCGGCGTAGGCATCACACTACTCACCCTATGTGTCATACCTAGTGGATGCACATCGCCTAAGTAAAGGCGTCACACCCACTGGCGCATGCAGTTCTAGAAAATGTATGTGTCGTACCAGCAAGTAGGCATCACACGCCCACACGCATGTGGCAAACGCGACGGCGCATGCAGTGCACAAAGGTGCACCGCATGTGTGCCCTATTTTTGAGCCCTAAAATCTAGCTCAAAACAAAAAAAATGAAAAGCTAAGGATAGATATGTACCAGCCTACCTGTCCCGGGTAGCTGGCCATGCGTTCGAACCCTCGACCCATGGTGTTGATGAAGCGGTACAGGTGACATCTCGACAGGAGCTTCACAATAAATCTGTAAATCAACACTCTTCTCTCTCTGAAATCTCTGAACTTAAAGTGCACAAATGAGGCACAAATGAGGATTATGGGCCCCCTAATGATTATTTATAGGACCTCTTGACCTAAGTGGGCTCCCTTTTCACCAAATTGACCAACCGGAGGCTTTGTTTCACATGTTGAACGTCTTTTATGGTCGTTTTCTCACTCCTAGATCACTTTAGGCACCCCGTACAACTTTAAAAAAAAATTGAAATTTTTTGAAATTTTAAAAAAATTGAAATTTTTTAAAATTTCCTAAGGGGGCATAAGGCCATCACGCTTCACCTAGAATATACTGGGGCATGTTTAGAGCACATTTCTCGAATATTCTTTGATACAACGTCGGAATCGACATTGTATCAAAGACGGGCAAAATGTAGACACTTTAAAATGTCCTGGGCCTGCGAGCGACATTTTTCGCACATAATTCATCTCATATTCTGCTATTAATTAAATAATTTTAATTATTTAATTAATTCATTTCCTCTCTTACACTTCTTAATTAAATAAATTTTATTTATTTAATTACTTAAGCAATTTCCTTCTAATTTCCTCTATAATTAAATAATTTAATTATTCATTAGTCTAACGTCCACATTCCCTCTTTAATTTAAATAAATGTACCTATTTATTTAAATTATCAACCTTACCTTAATTAAATAAGTTCCTACTTATTTAATTAAAATCCCACTACATTACCCTTTCCTCTAAAAAATTAAATAAATGCATACAATTTATTTAATTTTAAAATCATTTCCCACCTCACCATTTCCTCTAATCAAAAATTATTTTTTGTCCTCTAGTGGCTGGAAACCCTAATCATTCTCAGCCCTTGATCTTCGCTCCAAGTCAGCTCTTCATCACAGTCGTCCATTCAAATTCCCTCTTCTATAAAACCACCCTCTCCCTCTCATTTTCACATCTTACCACTTGTAGAAATTAACTTTGCCATTGTCAACTCTTGAGCTCTCCATAGTATTTCCAGACCTACAAAATCTAAGTGCATTAGTTAGTCATAGCTTCATAGGAACAATGGAGGATTTGCACTATTTGCATTGATTCTAGGTTTCTAGGGCTCCATTGGGTAGTTAGGGTTTGAAAATACTATTTGCAAGCCTTTTGCAATGTTTTTACCCAACTTCAGGAATCAAACCAATGGCCCAAGTTATACTCCCTCGAGAAGCCATTGGGCAAATACCAGGTGAGGAACAGCAAAATGAGCTGAAGAAGAAACTTTGTAAACTACTTTTGGTACAGTTGTGTTTCCACCTCCATCCTCAAAGCAACAACTAGAAACAGAAAAATGAGCTGAAGAAAAAGATGTTGTTGAAGGTGATAAAGGTTCAAAGTCATTACATGATGTCCCTAATGAGGAAGCACTAGAACAATAATAGCTGCAACAATCTGAGGAGCCACGAGGAGCTGAAAATGAAGAAGAGGAAAAAGAAGATAAAGATGTGCATGGAGCTGAATAGAATGTCCCTTCAGAGGAAGAAAGAGAAGATGTTAGTGAAGAACATGTTCTCACAGAGCAAGAACAGTAGGAAATCATTAATGCTATTGAGCAAGCAAAGAGGGATGATGATAAGTCTCCAAAATCTATAGATGAACTATCAAGACATGAGTAACAATAAGAAAACATAATTGGTGAACAGTTAGATCAACAACAGCAGCACATAGTTCAGAATCAATAGGATCAGACTCTACAGTCTCCAATTGCCCCTACATGGCTGAATTAGAACTTGGGGAAAAGGCAGGAAATTGTGTCAACACCATTGAGTTTCTCAGGAGATGATGGCAGAGTTGGAGAAAGATAAACCTAAGAAGAAAGCCAAAACTTTGTCAACTATCCGCGTTAATGACCAAGGGGAAAGAATTGTTGAGATCGCAACCTCGGTAATTGACAAGGATGATAGGGAGCTATAGGTGGAGGATTATCAAATTACAAGGGTAAATCTAGGTAAGCAAACATGTACAAAAGAAATAGCTTCTTTTGACTCTACATACACTACGGTGAAATCTAGAATGCAGAAGGACAAATAGACTAAGGATAGCTTGAAGTTACAATTGCACCAGATGAAGGAATTTGTTAAAGGCCTTGTAACACTAGTGTCACAGCATTTAGCCCCCACTGATGTACCAATTTTGATGACAAAACAAGAGGTGGACTCTCTATAGGCGATGAAAGAGAAATCTTCTTTGCTTTACAGGTGGGTTTCAAAGTTTTTAGTAGAAGCTTTCAGCATTTTTGACAAGTAATTTCCATTCTATGAAGAATCATGTCAACTTGAGAAAGAAATAGAGGATTTTGTGGAAAGATACCAAATGGAGAATAAGGAATTGGAACAGATTGTGAGAAATCTAAAGGTGGTTGGAAAAATGACTCAAGAAGAGTTGACTGAATCAAGTATATTGCAAGATGAAGAACTTAGTTTTGTGGATGATAATATCAAAATCGTTGAATATAAGATAGAACATATTGTGGAATATCACCCTGCATTAATCACATTGCAGCAAGATATTTTTCAATATGTTGCTATTTTTTAGACTTTTCTCAAGGCAATTATGGGTACAAATGTATATTCAGATGATATAAATAGATTGGAGCCTATGGATAAATTGAAGGAAGTCTATAAAAATAAGATGGATGACTTATATCAGGCTCCAGATTTTGATGAAAATAAGTTGGATAGATTTGAGGAATCTAAGGCTCATTTCAAGTTGGCATTGGTAGACGTTGACAAAATGGAGAAAAAGTGTGAATGGGTTGCCCAATAGTTGAAAACTTTCAAGTTCAGGTATGAATGGTTGGATGGGCTCGATATGGACAAAGTAAAACTTCTTTCAGATTATGTTGAGTATAAGAAATCCAAATTTGTTGTTGGGGTGTCTAGCTCTCACTGAGTTAATTTGTTGGACTTAGTCAATTTTAATGAAATTTTGTAAAATAAATTGTAAAAACACTTTTTTGTAAAAAGGGACTCACTATTTTTATAAAGTGGTCCCTACAAATAGATTTCTTTTTCTTTTAATATTTTTGAGTTGAAAAGTCAACTTAGAAATGGACATGCAGAAACAATTCTTTTTTTAAAAGTGTTTTTGAGTTGTATGGAGTTGGTGATAAGAACAATGACAAAAGGTATTGCATATAGTTTATGACTGCAGTAATTATTCTTTTGGAGAGCCTATAAAAGGGATGGGCTTATTTTGATGAAGGGTCCAAACATTGAAGAATTAGGTTGTCAGTCCTTAGATTTTTATGCTTTCATTTTAGTGGTTAGTAACTTTACAGCATTTTTAGAGTAAAGGAGATTGTACCACTGGAAATAGATTTGTATTTCTGGTCTTTGTACTAGATCTACTTTCTTGTATTGAAGTTCAAAGAAGTTAATGCAAGATGGTTGTCAATTTCATGGGATCTTTCTTTGTGTTTCTAGTGTAGTGTATTGAACTTATTCTTTACTTCCACATTTATTTAGGAGATTCTAAAATTTGTGCTTTAAAGTTTTGAATTTATTTCATATTTGTGTATAAAACATAGTAATTAGAAACTATAATTCTAATCAAATCAATTTGGGGAATCCGTTGACTGTGGCACCATAATATGAATGGTTGGGTTTATTAAAACTAATTTTAATATTATGGTTAATGAATTTCTAGGATAAATGTGTTGATATAAATTTTGAGATTCGATGTACTACATCATTTACTTCTCATTCTCGTACTATCTTTTAATCTTTCTTTTCAAAATAGCATTAGATAATATATTGATTCAGATCCAGTTTGATCAATCATAAAAGTAATTATAGCCCCTTGTGAACTATCCATATCAAACTTGTGCTTGCACAACGTAGTTGTGACCTAACTCCAGAGACCTTGGGGATGATTAATTCTCTTTCAGATTAGCTTTCCTTTCAGGAGAGGCAAGTTGAATCTCACCTTGCCTATGTTGCATACATGTGTTAAACAGGCCATGAACAGGTGGGAACTTAAGAGAAATCAAAATCTTCCATAGATCATAAAAATATTCTTATCACTCAAGTTTCCTTACTTGCACTATTTTGCATTTTCCCTTTCTTTGTTTATTCTCTCTTTCTTCACTACCCTTTTCTAGGGTCCCAACAACATAACCAAATGTTGGTAAGAAATGGGAGGAACCAATCTGGAGATCTGATCCTCAGTCAAGTCTATAGGTCTAGTTTATACCCCAATCAGACAATGAGAGAAATATGAATAAACACTAAGGAAATCTAATATGCGATACAAGATAAGTAAAGCATAACATCATAACACATACAAAATGATATCACAATCCTTATATCTCCATTATATCCATTTATCATGAATAGGTATATACATTTCCATACCAACAAGTCTGAGTCTTTACCTTACACATATTACTGACATATACTCTTATTCTTTATCTCTCTTTCACTCTTGATCTCTTACTTTACATTGATTTATGTGTAGATCTCCTATATATCTACATATAGGTGCGTCCTTTCCCAAAATACCTCTTTAGGAGTCGGCTCTATCCTTCGCATGGACTTTGTTGTAGTCTGCGGTAGGTTCTACTTGCTTCCCTGTTCTCTACCAACAACAATCTTCTAGTGGTGCTTGTAGCTTCTTTACTAGGAAGAGTACTTCCCATACAACTTATCCTTGACTCATGATACTACTCTTCACTCCATGGTGATTCTGAAGATGCAAATTCCATCAACATGCCATACTGATCCATTGTAGGAAACTTACTATCATGAGAAAATATTTCATTGAGCTCCATAAAATTGTATCTTAGTTGTTCTCCCCAAGCGTTATCAACATGTTGAATCTACATGGTGCTAAAATCATTGTGTAACATCACATCAACTTCTTCATCTTGAAGCTCGGTAAATCCTTCAATCATTTGCTTGATCTCCTTAGATCTTGCTTTAGAATTTTGCTCCTTGGGCATAGCTGCAACAATTGACTAATTTTTAGCTTGGTAGAGAGAAAAGTGGGCTATACTTAGCTCTAGATTGAGCTCATCAACCTCTTTCTCCTTTCCTTTATACATATTGAAGGTTTCTTCCACAAACTTGATGACATTATCTCTGTCTTTGATCAATTACAAATATTTTATCTTCATTTCTTCTAATGTATATTTGATAGTTTGCAAGTCTGCAAGAGTGACACCACCCTCAATGCCTTTTTGCTTCTCCTCATTTTGAGCCTTCAGAGTGAGGTCTTCAATGATTTTTTTATTTTTTGTCAAATCTTGTGAGGACTTGTAACTATTTTTTATCTATGAGAAAGAGTTGATTCTTCAGTTTATGTAGCTCTCTAGGTCTCGGTTCCCTTCTTGCAAGGTGACTTTGATCTTCACACAACAAAGTTTCTAAAATATTTTCATTTACAGGCATAACATGATCTTCAAAATCAGATTCCTCTTTGTGTGTTTCCTTACAAACTCCTTGAATAGCTCAAATGATAACAATGTGGGTAGGCAATGAATCAATAAGAAACTCCATTGCTTTCTCCACTTTGGTCTTTAGTAGTGGGTATCCCAAACAATCACCTAGATCCCAAACTCTTATGCATAGACCAATTTAAATTATAGAAAAAGGGCTTCCATGCTCTTTTCTATAGGTTATAGCCTCATGACAACAAATTTGAATAGTAGTAAATGATTGAACTAAAGTCACATTTTTTATGCTAACAATAACACCTTCAATTTTTAAGCTATAACCATAATTATTGTCAAATTGCTTACCAATAGTTGTTGATTTGAAAATTTTAGCAAGCCCAAAATCAACATGCTCCTCTATTAGATCCTCTGGAAGGACAATTTGATGATCTTCTTGCATTGGAAAAGTATCCTCATCATCAAAGACATTTGTGCACTTATATGATTTTGTCTCATCATTTTCAGGAAGACTGATGTACTCTTCCCTTGCAGATGCTTCTGAATCATCTCCTTCAGGAGGCTTAAGTACTCATATTCCTTTTCCTTTGCCTTCTTCTTTTTGGGCTCTACTTTTGAATCTTCTTCTAGCATCTTCATTCCCAAGTTGCAAAAATCTTTGAAGGAGATAAGTTGCTGAATTTTAGGATTAAGATTTTTGTACTTATAATGGTAGGTTTTAATTTCATTTACTATTTGATTCTAGCCTCAAATAGCTCCTCTTGATTCTTCATTTTGATTGTGACAATCTATCTTCTAGAGAATTCATTCCATCATATCAACCATCAAGTCAAACTGTTTCTTCACTCAGTCTGTTATGAAAAATGCATCCATTTATCTATCTTCAAAATGGACTAGCCGAAGTTTGCATACAAAAAGTGCACTTTGCAACAAAGGATTAGTTCTCCAATACGCTGGAAAGACCACCAACTCTGATACCACTATAATGTCCCCTTTAGACTATTGGCACATGTTAAAATACACATGACAACTGAGAGGGGGGTGAATCAGTTGTCACAAAAACTTAGCTTCATATGAACATTAAACCATCAACAACTTAATTGCTTATAATCAGATTTAATCATGAAAGCATGAAACCATAAGCTTAATCACAAACACACATCCAACACAGTAGACACCAGATTTTTTACGTGGAAAACCCTAAAAAGGGAAAACCACGAAGGGTGTTAGCCCACAGAAATATATGAGTTATAACAATACCAAAAAAACATAGGCTTACTGCCTATAGGGCTCGCTGCCCATATTGCTCACTATAAAGGACAGCTCACTGCCAAAGTGGTGAATTGATTAAGTAGCATCTACTTCATGCCAGGATTCAGTTCCATTGAAGCACAATATAACTTCTCTACTCTATTCTTTCACACCTTCCCACTTATCTCTTCATATTCACACTCACCCACTTTTTCGCAACTCTATTGCATGCTTTTATACAATTCATTAACCTTGGAATGTACATCAAGGTCAGCATTACATTCATCAACCATTGGAACATTCTCTAAGGTCATAATTACAAAACATACACAAAAATAGGTCTAGACCTATTACAAAATTTAGTTAAGGAAAGATGTAGAGAAGTATGATGAACATGCCACACCTTAGCTAGAACTCAAATCGAATCCTCCATGCCACAACATGCTTCTACAATCTTCAATGCATCTCCACAAATAGTGAAAACAACCAAGTCAGCCAAGATTGGAGTTAACACTAGGTTTTCTAAGAACATTCTTCTTTCACAATCCACACTTCTCTTTGCAAACCAATCCAAAGGTAGGAACATGATCAAGAGACATCCACAAGCACATTGTAATCACCAGGAACAACCGCATGATCTCTAACCACTCTATCAAGAAGATTCTTCAAACCAGAGCACAAGAACAACACTATCAGCTACTGTCATAAAGAAAGGATAGCTTGCGGACCACTAAATCATGAACCATTGGAGTTGAAGGCACTTAACATTATCTTAGAGTTATCTCTAGAACCACATATCAAAATACTTTAATGCAGAGGAATGCAAAGCATAACACTTTCTCCCTGGCTTTGCCAAACATACAGAAAAAGTCATTTTCATACTGGAGGCTCAAACTCAAAACATAGCATCTTCAGATGGACTTCTAAATAACTTCCAATCCACAGACAAAGGTATTCATTCTACAGAAAATGTGGAGCATTCTTCTGGACTGTTCTTCTGTATGCAATACACTGTTTCCACTGCAACTCATTGTTTCTACCGAAGAAGTTAATTTTTTCAATATCCTCAACATCAAGATTACTTACATAAGTAAATACAAAGTGTATACACCTAAAATTGGCTCAGGTTGAATTAAGTAAATATTTTAATATTTATCTTAATTCCTATTTTCTTCTGTCAATTAAATAAATATTATAAATTTATTTAATTGGCTCATTATCCCATAATTAAATAAAGTCATTTTATTTAATTAAATTCCCTAAATTCTTCATATGTCTCACATCAATTAAATTCTTCTAAAGTCCAAAATCCACCTCATCAATCCACCTCATCAATCCATCTCATCTCTTCCACCTCACCATGTTGCACATTAATTAAATATTCTTAATATTTAATTAGCTAATATCCTCCATTTTCCAAAATAAATCTTTAAATCAATTATCCTCCACCAAATTGAATATTTAATTCAATGTTCCCCACTAGCCTATCACAAATAGAATATTTAATTCCATGTTCCCCACTAGCCTATCACAAATGGAATATTTAATTCCATGTTCCCCACTAGCCTTCACAAATGGAATATTTAATTCCATATTCCCCACTAGCCTTCACAAATGGAATATTCAATTCCATGTTCCCCACAAGCCTTCACCAAATGGAATATTTAATTCCATGTTCCCCATTATCCTCCACCAAATGGAATATTCAATTCCATGTTCCCCACAAGCCTTCACCAAATGGAATATTTAATTCCATGTTCCCCACAAGCCTTCACCAATTGAATATTTAATTCAATTGTCATAATCCACTATTCCCAAATAAAGAATCTTTAATTCACCCATTATGAATTAAATATTCACTTTTATTCCTGGCCATTGATCTCATCCTTTGATCCTCACCCTCCATTCTATTTTCAGAAATTCTATAAATAGAACCCTCTTCTAAGCCATTGGGGAGGAGCTTCATTTGCACAATCACTATACTCAAAATTCTCTCATTTTCACTTCTTCTCTCTATTTCTAGTTTCCTCCATTATTGTGTGTTGAAGCTCTCATTCAACACAAATAGGTATTCTAAGCCATTCTTCCTTTGTCATCTTCAAACAAGCAAGCAAGCAAGAAAGCTTCTAAGGCCTTCTCAAATCAAGATCAAAGCAAGATAGGCAACAATGGAAAACGATAGGTAAAAGGAGTTTTGTAAGTATTCTTACTTGTGTTGGTTTTAATCTTCTTTGCTTTCAACTTCTATTTGTGTTTGGGTTTATGTTTTCATGTATTTGAACTAACTCTCATTCTCCCCCTCACATTTTGGCGCCCACCGTGGGGCCCTTGCCTCTTTACTAATCCAAAAAGCTAGTTTTTTAGTTGTAGGTCCGTGCAGGTGAAGAACAGGTCTCTGGCAGCCGTGTTGCGCATTTGTTCTCCATAGTTGTGCATTCATACTCCGCCATTGCGCATTTGACAATACTACGCATTTAAACTCCACAGTTGCGCATTTATCCTCTGCATCTGCGTATATGACCTTCTTGCGCATTTAAACTCCATAGTTGCGCATTCACACTCCGCAGTTGCGCATTTATCCTCCGCAGCTACGTATATGACCTTCTTGCGCATTTAAACTCCACAGTTGCGCATTTACACTCCGCAGTTGCACATATGCCAGTGTTGCGCATCTGACATCTATAGTTGCGCACCCAATCCTGACTGCAGAAACTAAAACTAGTTTTGCGCATATACTATGTATTGTTGCACATCTGTCGGATTTGCGCATTTACCTTGTAACGTTGCGCATATGTTCTGTCACACTACGCATATACTATTATTGTGCATATACCTCATAGTCTTGCGCATTTGCTTCCTATTCTTGCACTTTTGTACAAAGACGCATACACTCCCTATTTTTGCGCATTCAGGCTGTAGTGTTGCGCATCTGTTTCCTGCTTTTTTGATTGTACGGTTTCTAATTTTTACATGTTGAACTAACGTCGGTTTTGCAGGAGTAGTGGCGGGATTAGGTCATCTAGATATTTTGCTTGGTTCATCTAGCCTAACTACGGGTGAAGTAATCAAATGCATTTCATAACAAAACTACACATAGTGCCTAACTAGGAAGGAAGTAATTGAACCAAATTGCTATCTTGCATTGTGGATTTCTTTTCTAGTTTAATCACTGCTATCTTCTACAAACGGGAAATAAACAATGCTATGATTAATCACTTTCAAAGTTAACAAACGGGAAATGAACAATGCTATGATTAATCACTTTCAAAGTTAACAAACGGGAAATGAACAATGCTATGATTAATCACTTTTCAAGTTAACAATCGTGTGAGTACACAAGTAGATTAACTCATTTAGTTTTTCTATTTTTAACTAGGTTGGGTTAACAAGTGTTTTCTGTGCTTGCGAATGACAATAGGCTTATGCTCTCCCCTTAACTGGGTGATCAAAGTGCCAGACTTGTCATTCTATTTGTCAAACCTTTAGGGGGGCCTTCCCTTGGATACACGCTTGTCCAAGTGGGAACGACCCTGAGTGGTAACAGGCTAAAGCCAAGCCCTACCAAGCCACTTAAAATAAATTGTGCTTGGCGTGAAAACCTCAAGCTACGAGTGTTGCTGTGTTACACCGATGGCCAACCTCCCCCAAAAACCCTCATAGGTGCAACCCTTTGAGGCTGGGAGACTCCATAACGGAGAGTAGTGCCACCACATGTGTAACCACTTGAACGGTTGCCCTAACTAAGAACCAAGTGTATAGCAAACCAAAAACCCCTATTTGTTGATGCAAAGGGCAGAGCCCTTGAAGCGGCCTCGATTCAAGTGACTCTAAGTAGAGGTAACAGGGACAATCCTAAGGTTCGGTGTGGGTATGAGCCTAAGGAAACCCGGATCTGGTATGTGTGAGAAGTGAGTGCCGTGGAGGGGAGCCGGTGCTACCAGATCCTAGAGCTACACACTTTGAGTGGCACAGCTAGAGGATTCAACTTATATTGTCTCATCCAGCCTAGGTTGTATTTGTCTTTGAGTCAAAATAGTCCAAAAACACAAAAAAAAATATATATAAAAAGATAAAAATTATGAAAAATATTTGTGTTTGCTGTGCTTTTGCCATAATTGAATATCAACCTCAACAAAAACACCAAATTTTTCAAAACTAAAAACATTGAGAAAATCCTGAAAACGATCTAAAAAATCCAAAATTCTAAGAAAACACAAACAAAAAGCTAGATTTGCGCATACATACCAACTTTTTGCACATTTGAACCAATCTTTTGTGCATTTGATAGTATTGCACATCTGGACTCTGTTGTTGCATATACAAAAACCAGTATTGTGCATTCATATCAACTTGTTGCGTATTTACCTCATGTCATTGCGCATTTAAAATAGAGAGCCAAGAAATCACATCTTCCAAAAAAGCCAAATTTGTCAATACTTTTCACAAAACCAGTTCAAACCTGTTCTAGTTTTTAAATCTAATTAAAGACCTTGTAAAATCAACCATTTCGCCCTCTTCCGCACCATAGCTATTTGTTCATCCAAAATTTCACCACTTTCTCCCAAGTTTCCAACAGGGTTATAGTCAAACTTTTCTTGATCAAAATCAAATCTCATCCAAGACCTAGTGAGTCTCCAAGTATCAAGGATTTCTTATCCTTCCCTATCAGAACTCCACTAGTGGATTGTGCGAAGGCTAGTCAACATCAAGTAATGGATTCCTAACATCCTAGCTTTTGACTATCGCTTTTGTATACCCACCTTGTTTGGCACCACCTAGATCTAAGAGGAACCTTGCTAAAGCCTTGTTACATCCTAGCACTTTGTTCAAAATCTTCAAATCTCACCTCATCCCATCTCTTTACCACCTTGCATGGTCTTGACAAGATTACAAAAATAAAAATAGTTAGAAATGGCTGAGAAAAGTATTTTTGACGGTCACGATAGCGACGAAGAACCCTCCATGGAAGAGATCCTCAAAATGCAAGATGACACAAAATTTAACCACCTACTAGATGGAGTACTTGCACAAGACCCTACAAAATTTTTCTTACACCTAGCAAGCTTAGGAGTAAAACTTCCCAAAGATTATGATGTAGAGGCTCTAAGGGAAACTGACGAAGAAAGAAACCTTGAAGGGAGTAGACAAGATGAAGTACCCACAAATAAGAGCAAAGCAACAATTGACTCTTTGGATGCTCTTAGTCTGATGAACCAGAAAGTTGAAACTCTCCAACAATGAATTTTAGACATGGAAAGAGGAACCTCGACAAAACAATACACCCTAGAGGATATCGCACCATATCCTTTTGATAGGGCATTAGTCATGATACCTTTTCCCGTGAGATTTGAAGTACCTAAGTTTGACAAATATCGAGGGAAAAGTGACCCAAGAGATCATGTCAGAGAATTCAACACCGCTTGCCTAGAAGTCGCACATAATGACACATATCTTATGCGACTTTTTCCTCGAAGCTTGGGAGGACAGGCCATGGAGTGGTTCTCTAGGTTGTCGCCCGCCATCAAAACTTTTAATAAACTCATAGATACATTTGTCACCCATTTTTCCTACAATATTGAGCACGACACCTCAATATTGGACCTCTGTAATACCAAACAAAAAGCGGGAGAATCTTTCACCGCCTTCTTACAGAGATGGAGATAACTGGCAAGCAAGTGCCCTCACCAAATGCCGAAAAGACAAATGTTAGAGATGTTTGCTCACAACCTACAAATGGACCTTAGCTACCAAGTTCAAATCCAATGTCCTACTTCATTTAGCAAGGTCATTGAGGTGGGCCTCATCATAGAGAAAGCCCTACTCGCAAAAGGTCAAATCAAACACTACAAGGACACTCCTAACACCTATGCCAATAATGATAAACCTAGGTTTTGGACCAAAAACAAAAACATTGTGAATGACGGGGTAGTAGATGCCAAAAATGCGGCACCTAAACAACTAATTTTTAATCTGTCAATGCCCCAAAACAACCCCAAGCAAGACAAACCAACAAATACTCAATCTAGATTCACCAACTTTCGACCTAAAAGAACGTTCACGCCTTTGGATGAATCACTAGAAACGGCTCTACGAAAGGTGCTCGCCAACAATCTCATAACACTTCCCTCAACATGGGAGTACGAGCCAAAGGTCAAACCCCGCTGGTGGAACGAAAATGATTTCTGCGAATACCATCGAAACAGGGGGCACAAGACAAATGATTGTATTACCCTCAAGCATACAATCCAAGACCTAATAGAGTAGAACAAGATATTTTTTAAAGGTCATACCTCCAATAACGACCATCAGGCATTCAAGGATCCTCTTCCCAATTACGAACAAGCAGGACCTTTTAACAGAAAAAATAATGGCTCTAACAATGTGAACTACACAAATGTTGGTTATGACTACATTGTTAACCATATCCGTGAAAGTGGCTCACATGTCAATGTGATCACTATAAACCAAGACCTAGATTGCAACGTTACTACCCGTAGTAACAGAGTTACCCTTAGGGGAGCCTCCACTCCTCTAACCCATCAATACAATATTGTGCATCAACTCCACAAAACACTAGCACATATCTCCATATTGGAACTGTTACGTCTATCTCCTTCTCATAGGACCATACTCGATAAAGCCTTAGCAGAAGCCTCAGTTCCCACAAATCTAGCCGAAGAGAAATTCCAAACTATGGTAGGTCACATCACCTCACCACCTTCCTTATCATTCACTGAGAAGGATGATATGTCTATCACACAACCCCATAACACCTCCCTCCATATCGAAGCCTTCGAACACAAACACAAAATCAAAAGAGTCCTAATAGATGGAGGGGCTGGTCTAAATATTTGCACGCAAAAGATAATCCTTACATTGTGGTTTTCAAAGAAGGCTATAGATCCAAAAAGGAGAATCACTATCCAAGCATATGATAAGGAAGAAAGAATGACGAAAGGAAATGTGATTTTACCAATCAGAGTGGGCCCCCTAGTAAAAGACGTAGCTTGTCAAGTCCTAGACAAGGATCGGGCATATAACATTCTTCTTGGGCGACCATGGATACACGCTCTCAAAGTAGTACCTTCCACTTACCACCAATGCATTAAGTTCCCACACGAAGTGCAAGAGATCACCATCCAAGGTGACCCTAACCCCTTTCAATACTGCAACTCTATTCAGCCAAAGCCGGAGGTAGTGATTCCAACCAACCGGGCTTCTGTTGTCTCTTCATCTTATGTAGACCCATATACACTTGCTTCCTCTTCAAGAGCATCTCAACCGGGACTCCAAATCAAAGATAATGGCCTGGGTGAATACATGGCCTTCCGATCCCTTTGTTTAACACAACTACCTCTATCTCCTAGATCGCATGGGAGATCCATACTAAGAACACCAAACGCAGAGAAGGTCACCAAAGGACCATTTATAAAATGGGGAAGCCTAGAGGATGAAAGTGAGGAAAGAGATATCCTGCAATGGCTATACAAGGATGAAGGTAGTTCCTCAACATTACAGGACCACCCCACCATACAAACAAAACAATATGGTCAAGGTTCTCAAATACTAAAGAAAATGGGGTATGATGGACGAGGTCCACTGGATTCAAGCAAGGATGGCATCACTGAACCCATCCAACCTCATACCTTGGCACGCTGAGACACTACAAGGCTAGGGTACACAGGAACGTCAAAAGACACCAAGACCAACATCAGCAAAGACCAACAAAAGGAAGCAGCTACTAGCAATCTGATTGCACACATTCAAAGAATGTAGATGTTGAGTGATACTAATTCTAATGAGTATGAGTGGGATAGCCTCTCTGAGCTATCTTGCGATGAAAAGGATATTGACGTGGTCCATGAGTATGACTCGACTTCCGCACATGAGGGACAAAGCCCAAGTCCATACCCCCACGATAACCATAGTGAAAATCACGAGGAAGGAATGAGTCCACTCTTGACGGACCCACTAATAGAGAGTATCATCGCCGACTTTGTCCGCTCCTTTGATAACTCTATCAACACCATTGAACCAGACCAACCTGATGGTCTCTTACCATTAGTGCACCCTGAACTTATCAACTGGGACCTCAAAGGTACCACCCCTGAACTAGACACCTTCGAAAATGATGATGCAATCATCGATTACCTTGAGCTTAGAAATCACATACCTACAGGAGACCACAGAGCTGGCTATGCTATAGAACTCAACGAGAAAGCCTATTTTGGAGAGAGCGCCAAGCCTTTCAATCATAAAAACATCAAAATAAAAGAACGATCTAACAGTGAAAACTGCTCCGCGGCAGTGTTAGATCATCAAAATAGTAAAAATAAAGATGCTTCCAACAGTGAAAACCTCTTTGAGGCACCGAAAGATGGAAGGCTTGACTCTCTCCCCAATCTTACACATCAGGAGAGATCGTCGATATTGATAGAACCAGCAGAACCTACCAATGTCAACATAGAGGATGAGCCCAGAATGATCTACATGGCAAAGGCCCTCACCACATCTGAAAAACTAGCATTTATAGATTTCTTCAAAAGAAAGCAAATCAACTTCGCATGGACATACGCTGACATGCTAGGGCTTGATCCAAATCTCATCATGCATCACTTATCTTTAGCCCTAGGAGCTAAGCCTATTAAACAAAAGCTCAGAAAGATGCATCCACATGTGGCTCTCATGGTGAAGGAAGAACTGAAGAAACTGCTAGATGTCGGGTTTATCAAGCCCATAGACTATCCTGAATGGGTTTCAAATATCGTACCAGTGGCTAAACCAAATGGCAGGGTCAGAATATGTAGTGACTTCAGGGACCTAAACAAATCCTGTCCAAAGGATGACTTCCCCTTGCCCACAATCGACATGATTGTAGATCTCACAGTAGGTCATACCATGCTGTCACTCATGGACGGTTTCTCAGGATATAACCAGATAAAGATTTCACCAGAAGACCAGCACAAAACTGCATTTACATGTCCTTGGGGCACCTACTGTTGGTGCGTCATGCCATTCGGTCTGAAAAATGCTGGGGCCACATATCAGAAAGCCATGACAACGATCTTCCATGATATGATGCATACTATAATGGAAGACTACGTCGATGACATTCTAGCAAAGTCTCTCACAAGAGAAGGGCATCTAGCAGTACTAGACAAGATCTTTAACAGACTGGAATAGTTCAATGTGTGACTTAATCCAAAGAAGTGTGTGTTCGGGGTTACATCAGGGAAACTACTAGGCTACATAGTATCTGCAAATGGTATCGAAGTTGATCCCGCTAAGGTGAAGGCCATAATGGAGACGCCACCTCCTAAAAATTTGACTCAATTGAGATCCCTACAGGGCAAACTACAGTCTATTAGATGGTTCATTTCCCAACTGGCAGATAAGTGCCACCCATTCTCTCATCTGCTACACAAAAATGTATCCTTCAAATGGAACGAGTCATGCGAGCAGGGTTTTCAACAGCTAAAGGAATACCTAATGAAGCCACCAGTATTAATGCCACCAATTCAGGGTAGGCCTCTACTACTATACATCTCGGCTACGACAATAACCCTAGGAGCTCTCCTAGCACAACACAACCATGAAGGGAAGGAACAGGATATCTACTACATTAGTCAAACACTTGTCGGCTACGAGTTGCAATACACACCAATAGAAATAGCATGTCTAGCTGTTGTATTTGCCTCGCAAAAATGGAGACATTACATGTTGTCACACTCTGTTAAACTGGTGGCAAAGATTGACCCACTGAAATACTTACTCAACAAGGTTACCTTAACAAGTAGATTATCAAAATGGGTCATGCTTCTTACTGAGTTTGACATAGAATATGTGGATAGAAAAGCGATAAAAGGACAAGTGCTTGCAGATCAACTAGTAGAGGCACCTTTAACAGCTAACAACCCCCTAAGCTTTGAATTTCCAGATGAGTCTATCTTCCACGTCAACATAGCAAACTAGAAAATGTACTTTGATGGCTCCTACACTCAACATGGATCAGGGGCAGGTATCTTGTTGATCACACCTAATGATGACACTATTCCAAAGTCATACACATTAATGTTCCCTTGCACTAACAATGTAGCAGAATACGAGGCTCTGGTCCTCGGTATCAAGCTAGCAGTTGAGTGGAACATCAAGGAACTTCAAGTCTATGGTGACTCACAACTGGTCATCAACCAAGTAAATGACGATTACCAAACGAAGGATGAGAAACCAATTCCTTATAAACGCATGGTAGATGACTTTAAAGAGTATTTCATCCAGATATCATTTGAGCAAACACCAAGGATCGAGAATAAAGCTACAGATGCAATGGCTACATTCACATCTCTTCTCGACATTCTAGGCAATCAAACACAATATGAATTCTTAGTAGAGCCAGTCTCCTGTCTTGCTTATGAAACTCCAGATTCCCATATCATATGCCACATCATAGGAACTGATTCCCCTCTCTATGGTAAAATATTTGCCTATCTAAAAGAGAATACACTTCCACCCGACCTCTCCCATAACTAGAAAAGAACCTTCATCTGACAGGCATCTCAGTATGCCATTATCGCTAACACCCTGTATCGCTGAGGTCTCGATGGTACTCTCCTTAGGTGTCTAGATAGAGAGGAATATCAAACTGCTCTGAGCGAAATACATGATGGAATATGCGGGGCTCACTCTAGTGGCTCTACCCTAGCCAAGAAACTCATGCGCATGGGGTATTACTGGTTGACCATGGAACAAGACTCTTATCAGTTCGTCAAGAAGTGCAAGAAATGCCAGATCCATGGGAACTTGATACATGCACCAGCGTAAGAGCTACATCCATTGATAACTCCTTGGTCGTTCTATCAGTGGGGACTTGACTTAGTGGGCAAGATTCACCCCCCTTCATCCAGCGGACACAAGTTCATAATCACTGCCACTAAGTACTTCATGAAGTGGATTGAAGCTGTACCCTTAGCCAATATCACCGGCAAACAAATTGCCTCATTCATCCTAAACTACATCATTTGTCACGATGGTATCCCTTCGTCCATTATCACAGATAATGGATGACCCTTCAAAAATCAGGATGTCAGGGAACTATGTGACAAATTCCACATCCAACACCGCTTTTCACCCCATATTACCCCCAAGGCAACGGTCAGGCGGAGGCATCAAATAAAACCATACTAAAAATACTGAAAAAGACTGTCAATGATGCCAGCCGTGATTGGCATGTTTAACTAAATCCCGCGCTGTGGGCCTACCGCACAAGCATCCGCACCCCCACAGGTGCAAGACGATACTCCCTGGTCTATGGAGCTGAAGCCATCTTGCCCATCGAAGTCGAGATCCCATCTTTGCGAGTGTCATTAAGAGGCCTCATCCCCGATGAAGAATATAGAGTCACTAGACTGCAAGAGTTAGAACTGCTGGAAGAAAGAAGGCAATAGGCCTTTACCCACCTCAAAGCATATCAGCGAAGAATGTCCACAAGCTACAATCATAAGGTAAAGCCCTGAGTCTTCCAAGTTGGTGATCTTGTCCTCAGAGAGAACCCCAGAAATCAGCCAGATAGAGAAAAGAAAGGAAAGTTTGAACCCAACTGGCTAGGTCCTTATGTCGTCATTACAGCCTATGGATCGGGGGCATATCAATTGGCCACATCTGAAGGTGAACTATTCGATGATCTTGTCAACAGCATGCATCTTCGCAAGTTCTATACCTGAAAACCCCGATGTAAGGGAGTCCTAAAAAAATTTAAAAAAATTAAAAAGTGATAAAAAACATAACAAAAAAATCAAAAAAATAGAAAAATGACAAAAGGATAGGTACCATGATGAAAACCTGGCAAACAGGCATCATGTATAAAATTAAGTGGTAAAAACCTAGTAAACAGGTGCTATCTGCGACAAACCACTCTCTCCATCTATGCTGACTCTATTGACTCTTGTCTCCATCACACCAAACTAGTCCATCCATGGTCCAAGTCCCGAACTACGTCGCCTTTGAGCTATCACGTAGGCAAGGCCATTATCAATGCACCCCTGAGGCTCCGCTGTCCCGTCAGTCCCATATCTGGTCCTCACGTATCTATCTAAGTCAATACCACTTCTACAGATTCGCCATCACCTAGGTCTTAGGTCCATCAGGGTTCACCCCGAACTACGCTACCTCTGCATTGTCACGTAGGCAAGGCCATTTAGCAATGAACCCCCAAGGCACTAGGTCAATCCCTTAGGGACTGTCTCTCCACATCTGTCATCATCTCACCAATAATAAGTCGATCCTGGTCTAAATTGGGGGCAACTCCTTGACCTAGTTGTGGATTTGGGTTCTTGAATGCCATCATTCTGAAAGGAGACACCAATAAAGGATTGCGATACTTTCACTAGACACTTAGAACAAAGTTCTCGACACATAACATCAACCTGTCCCAAAAAAACAAAGCAGAGCACCATATCGAAACACTCAAAACACTTCTATCTCAATTATGGCAAAAAGACACATCTAATGCAAGAATGTTTTGTCAACAGGTTAACTTACAAGGTCTTGATTTTTTGTCAATTATGTCTTCCTATGCTACTCAAGGATGCCAACAGCTAGAGATGCTATGATGGGGACATAATTTTTCTTTGTCTGCTGCTTGTGGACTAAACTTTAGTAATGTGACGACTTATGTCTAACGACGTGATCGGCAAAAGATCATCGACGACTCCGCGGTCTAAACATGAAAAGGGGCAATCCTTGTCTGTTAAAACGTAAGAAGTACTCAGGTCATCTAGATTCCAGTTTGGCTAGATGCTTGTATCAACTTGCTATATCAAAATCTAGGTAAGGGATACTCAGGTCATCTAGGTCTAACTATACCAAGATGCTTGTATTCTCTTACCACATTTCAAAAAATGAAAAAATACCAAAAAGTGCCCGATGATGAAAGCAAAAGACTTGCAAAGATGACAAAATCCGTATTCGCATCCATCTCATCTCCAACAACTCCATATCATCCACACAATAATGCAAACCCTGTAGTATATCAAAACGAAAGTCAGTATTTCTTCATGTCTTCTTCTATTCCACTCGTCTATATCATCTCTGTGTTGATTGAGTACATTTGGACATGTCAAACGCAGCATATAAGTTGCATATCACATCACATGAGATAGTCATTCGCATGATTACATCATTTGCATACATAATAAATCCATAAGATCAATTTCCATACATTTTAGATCATCCATATACATTGTGCATCCATACATCATATCAAAAGAAAATCAAAACCATAGGTCACATACATATCGAACTGCATAACCATATCCATACAAATTAGCAATTGCATAACTCAAAAAAGCATTCTAAAACATCCATCTAGTCTGCATAACATATACAAACACATCATAAAATCAAATTGCATCCATAGCATATAAAATATCAAAACACATACATGTAGAACATCAAATAGGTAGATAATCATATAAACATCCAATGCATGTCCAAATGTACAATATATCACAAGATCTGTCCAATCCCAAAGTCATGTCATAAATGTATACAAAAAATGGTGATATATGTCTCAGAATCAAAATACATCTATCGGCTATCTCAACCATCATCAAAACGATGCCACAATACGATCAAAAATTGGTACAAGTATCTGGGTCTGTCTAACCTTGCTGCTAGGGCATACTGCTCCCTGCACTGGCTGCCCCTCTATCCCCTTCAGACAGCGGTGGGCCCCTCACTGAGCCCACAGACTGAGACCCACCTACTCTCTACGCTGCCTCTGACTGGCTCTGAAAGCTCGAGGCTCTCTGAGTCACTGGCACGGCACCGTGATACAATCCCCGGTAATACTGAGTCTGTGCCTGAGATCTAGTCAGATCACCCTACAACTACGCTACCTGGGCCTAGGACTGCTGCACCTGTGCAACCAAGAAGCTAGAAGTCCCATCGGTACCCATGGTCATCATGGCTGCATCCCGCTCAGCTCTCATAGCCCGCATGCTAGGGCTGCATCTCTCTCCCAACTCAACTCAGATATCCAAGTCGCATCTAAATCCTGTCGTGACTCTGCAGCTCTCATATGAGCCCTCAGCTGCCTAATCTGAGTCTGTAAAGACACCAGAACCTACTGCTGCACATTAGGCTGTGGAGCTTGCTGGGCCTGTGCCACCTGTACCTGCGCAGCCTGTGCCACCTGCTGAGGTGGTGGCATCTACCTCTGGGCTATCCCTGGCTGTACTGGCACTTGAACCTGTGCCTGTCCCACTGCCTGCTACCCCATGAGCCCCTCTCTGACTCTGTCTCTATCTCTATCTCCCCTCATCTCCCTGATCTATCCTCCTCCTCCGTTGTCCACCCCTCCCCCTGCCACCTCCACCCCCTCTGTCTGAGTCACTCTCATCTATATGAGGCGCTACCTCTCCAAGACCTGAGTAGCGAGGAAACGGATGTGCTGCAAACCACTCCTCATAATCTGGCATCATGCCAGCATCTACTATGTCTCTCCGCATCAGCCAGGCTGCATAAGGAATCTGTCAAAAATCGGCCAATGCCTCCTCATAAGAGGCCACAGGACCCCACCTATACTTCTCGGCGTAGGTCCTGGCAAAGCATGCCTCGCCCTGCGGTCTACCCTGCACACAGCCAAAGTGTCTCTGCACTCGGCTGACAATCTGCCGCTCCAAAATGAACCAAGTCTGACCAATCAGCCACCTCATCTAGAAACAATAGGGGAGCTCATCTGCCTCATCCTCCCATACCTCGCAGTCAAGGTACGGCCTCCAGACAACTGCATCCACGCCATCAAAGGCATGCCTCCAGTACTCAAGCCTCCCTAGCCTGTGCTAGGAAATCACACCTACATACCCGTAACTATAGGGCTCACCCCTCTACCTTTGAAATACACAGATCAGACATGTGATGGCAATGTGCTCCCACAACCAAAACTGTAAGAGCGACACACCTGTCGCTAAGCCAAAGCCTCAGTGGTACACTGCCTGATGTAGGTCTCTGTATAGGTGTAGGGTGCAAGCACGCACACACCCCACGCATACCAGGTCCCATCAGTGATCATACTCTCCAACACCCATCCCCAGCCAATGGGGAAGCCGTGCGCTCTCCTATCGGGGCATACTATGCCACCGATCAGTCTAGCCACTATGCCTGGGAAGTAGTCTTAGCAGTCATACATGTCTTGCCACGAGATCTCCTCCCCTACCAACTTAGGATCATCAAACACCTACCTGCACTCCTCCAGCCCAGCGCCACACTATGACTCGTACTCAACCAACTCTCCCTGGATAGGGAGGTGCAGAATCTGATAAACATCCTCTAGAGTGATGGCCATCTCCCCCATCAGAAAATGGAAGGTTCCGTCCTCACTGTGGAATCGCTCCATGGCTGCAGTCACCATCGCCCGGTTCATGCGAACCTCAGGCATGAAGAGCACATAATATAAACCTATTGCACCTAGAGCCTCTCAATCCATCTCGGTCAGCATATACCATTGCAACAACAGCAACGGGAACAACTCCCGCGATGTCAACACGTCCCAAATATCCTTCTGCAACCAGGAAATGCATACTGTCAACAAACATCCAAAATCCATATCGAAAACCTACTCCAAGCAATCAAGCTATCCTATCATTGGCTCAACATATCAAATTAATCAAATAGCATATCATCTCTCAGCAATCTTGGAGATCACTAATCAATTGACACATCAATCAAGATGCCAATTGGGTTAATTTAGTTAAGTCAACTGATTTGCCTAAAGTGCAAATGCGCAAATCCAAGTGGCAAATGCACAATTTCATACCAAAAGTGCAACTTCACCATGAATGTGCAACTTCACCATGAATGTGCAACTTCCTAACATGTTTGCACCATTCTGGCACATGTGCAACTTATTAGAGCAAATGCACAATTTCCCTACATATGCACCATTCTATAACTCGAATGCGCAATACTAATCATATGCACAAAATCACAGTACATATGCACAACCTCGGAACAAATGCGCTACTTCAATGAGCAAATGTGCAATCCGAACAAATGTGCATATTCAGGAAACAAAAGCGCAAAATACACAAATGTGCCATTTCGCAGCGTAAATGCGCAGTTTCGCAACAAATGCGCAATTTAGGAGTGCATATGTGCAAAACTAGGGTTTTTGCGCATTTGTTTTAGTTGGTTTTCCTAGCCATTAATACGCACAAAAATTGACTTTCGACAAGTTTTGAAGAACTACATACCGGGGGTCCTGCCTCTGCTGGCCGATCGAACCATCGAATCTGCTCAAACTGATGCTACTCGTGCGGAATATCCATCTCCTGGCTGCCATGCTCTCCTAAGCTCTCTAGAGGACAAATCCACTATGGCCAAGTGTACAAATGAATAGTTTGTGTGGACCCAACTCTTATATATAGCAAGTGACCCATATCTGACCATATGACTCTCAGACTACTTCCCATGGCTCTTTCTCTGAACCATAACCTATTTTTCTCCATCCTAACCCATTTCTTCACCTTTTTCTTCATGAGATTGTCCGTCTCATGCCCTACTGTCTTCCTCATGTCCAATCTCCTGAGGGGGCATCCTATCGTTAAACTTGTACCAGGGCCAAACTGGGGCATGTATCACTATCGAAAAATTCTTATTCTTTGAAACAACGTGATAAAACATATTGCTTCAAAGAGAGGCAAAATGTATACACCTAAAATTGGCTCAAGTTGAATTAAGTAAATATTTTAATATTTATCTTAATTCCTATTTTCTTCTGTCAATTAAATAAATATTATAAATTTATTTAATTGGCTCATTATCCCATAATTAAATAAAGTCATTTTATTTAATTAAATTCCCTAAATTCTTCTTATATCTCACATCAATTAAATTCTTCTAAAGTCCAAAATCCACCTTATCTCTTCCACCTCACCATGTTGCACATTAATTAAATATTCTTAATATTTAATTAGCTAATATCCTCCATTTTCCAAAATAAATCTTTAAATCAATTATCCTCCACCAAATTGAATATTTAATTCAATGTTCCCCACTAGCCTATCACAAATAGAATATTTAATTCCATGTTCCCCACTAGCCTATCACAAATGGAATATTTAATTCCATGTTCCCCACTAGCCTTCACAAATGGAATATTTAATTCCATATTCCCCACAAGCCTTCACCAATGGAATATTCAATTCCATGTTCCCCATTATCCTCCACCAAATGGAATATTTAATTCCATGTTCCCCATTATCCTCCACCAAATGGAATATTCAATTCCATGTTCCCCACAAGCCTTCACCAAATGGAATATTTAATTCCATGTTCCCCACAAGCCTTCACCAATTGAATATTTAATTCAATTGTCATAATCCACTATTCCCAAATAAAGAATCTTTAATTCACCCATTATGAATTAAAGATTCACTTTTATTCCTAGCCATTGATCTCATCCTTTGATCCTCACCCTCCATTCTATTTTCAGAAATTCTATAAATAGAACCCTCTTCTAAACCATTGGGGAGGAGCTTCATTTGCACAATCACTATACTCAAAATTCTCTCATTTTCACTTCGTCTCTCTATTTCTAGTTTCCTCCATTATTGTGTGTTGAAGCTCTCATTCAACACAAACAGGTATTCTAAGCCATTCTTCCTTTGTCATCTTCAAACAAGCAAGCAAGCAAGAAAGCTTCTAAGGCCTTCTCAAATCAAGATCAAAGCAAGATAGGCAACAATGGAAAACAATAGGTAAAAGGAGTTTTGTAAGTATTCTTACTTGTGTTGGTTTTAATCTTCTTTGCTTTCAACTTCTATTGGTGTTTGGGTTTATGTGTTCATGTATTTGAACTAACTCTCATTCTCCCCCTCACACAAAGCATCTTGCTCATTGCAAGCAAACAATAAGATAAGAGCACAATTGACACCAATGACAACACAGATATGTTGACATCAATAACAACACCAATTAGGCACATACTTGCAACAATCTCCCCCTTTGTCATTGATGGCAACATATGATGTGAAAATCTGTAAAGACCATCAAGACACAATTCTCCCCCTTTCTCTTTACACATCTACACTTCTTTTCTACTTATAAGTTTTTCACATGATTGCTCTCCCCCTTTGACATCAATGGCAAAGGGCATATAGTTGCATTTTGTTTCTCTAATCAAATTTGAACTTCTGCAACCAACTCTTTTGTCATCATTCAGCTACTCCCCCTGAGAAGTAGCTCTCAAAAGATCAATCCAAATCAAAGAGTGAATCTTTGGGCACCATTGGACTGATGCATTCCTTTGCATCTTAGTTCAGAGTTGGAGGGGTAGTGACCCCTAATTTTTCCCTAAGATACTCAAAAGTATCTTTAGGCAGAGGCTTAGTGAAAATATCTACAGTCTAATCCTTTGTGGACACATAATCCAACTTAACTTCATTTTCTGACACATTTTCCCTCAGAAAGTGATACCTTATAGATATATGCTTTGTTCTTGAGTGCATCACTAGATTCTTGGAAATATTTATGGCACTTGTATTGTCACACAAGATTGCAATTGGATCTTCATAAACAACTCTTATATCCTTCAAAGTCTGCTTCATCCATAACACTTGAGTACAACAACATGTTATTGCAATATACTCTACTTCTACAGTTGATAATGAGATTGAATCTTGTTTCTTGCTTAGCCATGAAACCAATCTGTAGACACCTAAAATTGGCTTGCTTCGCAAACTAATTTTCCATATCTCTACACCCTCATTATTCCTCCTATTAATTAAATAAATTTATTTTTATTTAATTAATTTATCCCTCATTGTCTACCTTGACCATTTACCCATTCCTTGTGATAAATTAATTTATTTAATTTATCACTTTTACCTCACAACTATATCCTCATTTGATTAAATAAATATTCACAATATTTATTTAGTTAAATTCTCCTTTTCCCTAATCCTCATTAATTAGATACATCATGCTTATCTAATTAATCTAGTCTACTAATTGACCTACCCTAACCTACCCTAGCCTACCTATCCCCTAGACCTAGGTTAATTAAGCTAAACACTCAATTAACCTTGCTTATCCCCTTCTTCCATGCACCTTTGAATAAAAATCAATCTTTTATTCAAATGGTCAAATCCTCCTTACACCTCATTTATCATTTTCTTACACATGTAAGAGTACCATCTTCACATCTCCACATAAAAGTGAATTAAAAATTCACTTGTCATGTCCCCTCTTCCCAAAATGAATCTTTTATTCATTTTAATCCTCCACACCTTTCCCCATGTGAATTTAAAATTCACTTTTAATGAGAGCCCTCCAATCCCATTGACCAAGTTTCAACCCTTGATCTCCCTCATCCACTCTCCTTGTGACACTTGTCACAAGGCTATGGCTTCAATCCTAACCCTAACTCTCATTGATTCCTAGCCCTTGATCTTATTTTTCAATCCTCACCCTTCATCCTCCTTTCAAGAACTCTATAAATGAAACCCTCTCCAAGCCATTTGAGAGAGACTCCTTCATGCACAAAACCTCTGCCAAAATCTCTCCACAATCCCCTTATCATGCCACCATAATGTCTAAATCATATCTCATTTCCATCTAGTCTCTCAAATCTATCATCTAATCCATAATCTCTCATCTACATTTGTGTTGAAAAGCCTTGAGCAATCCACATTTTAGTCACACTAATCATGGGAACAATCTTGAGGAGCTCTTGGGTGCATCTCCTTCCCGCATGGATTAGTGAGGTTTCAATGAAGGTATAATCATTTTGTTTATGCATTAGATTAGTTTTATCTTCATTTTGATCTTCCTAATCTACACAATCTATTTCCCAAAAAGAAAGCACCTCCACTTGTACTTTTTCTGTCATCAACATCTCCTACCCAATCAGCATCTGTATGAGCACTGAGAGTAAAACCATTATCTTTTGGATACCATAAGCCATGATCTGAAGTGCCTTTTAAATACCTCTGTATTCTCTTTACTGCCATCACATGTGATTCTCTTGGATCAGCTTAAAATCTTGCAACAAGACAAACTGCATGCATAATATTAGGTTTGGGTTGAGTTAGATAAAGTAATCCTCCAATCATGGATCTATACTTTTTCTAATCAGTCTTGGGTGATTCATTAGTTTTGCTCAATTTGCAGTCAGTCACCATGGGAGTACATACTGATTTAGAGTCCTCCATCCTGAACTCCTTTAACAACTCTTTTACATACTTAGACTGAGATATGAAGATTCCTTTATCGGATTGATTTATTTGCAAACCCAGAAGAAAATTCATCTCACCAAACATAGACATCTCAAACTTTTTTTGCATTTCACCAGCAAATTTCATACACATACCTTTATTTCCACCAAAGATGATATCATCAACAAAGACTTCAACAATCAAAATTTGATCACCATTAATCTTGAAATAAAGATTACTATCAGCAGTGCCTTTACTGAATCCTAACTACAATAAGTACTTATCCAACCTTGCATACCATACTTTGGGAGCTTGCTTGAGTCCATATAATGTTTTCTTCAACCTGCATACCGTATCACCTTGATTTGATAGTTGGAATCCTTCTGGATGCTCAATGTAGACTTCCTCTTCTAACTCCCCATTCAGGAATGCAGAGTTCACATCCATCTGATACACTTTGAAATCCTTGTGAGCTGCAAATGCCAAAAATATTTTGATTGCTTCAATTCAAGCTATTGGAGAAAAAGTCTCTTCAAAATCTATCCCTTCAATTTGAGAATATCCTTTGCACACAAGCCTTGCTTTATTCCTTACAACTTCTTCATTTTCATTCAGCTTATTTCTGAAGACCCATTTGGTTCCAATGATATTTTTGTCAATAGGTCTAGGAACTAATTCCCAAGTTTCATTCTTCTCTATCTGCATTAGTTCTTCTTCCATTGCCTTAACCTAATTTTCATCATTGCAGGTTTCATTCACAGTTTTTGATTCAACTGTAGAGAGCAGACAGTAATTCACTTGTTCTTCTATAGCTCTTTTCCTTGTTAGCACTCCTTTCTCTTTGTCTCCTATAATTTGATCTTCAGAGTGATTGATTCTTACATACCTGCAAGTTTTAGCAATTTCTAGAGCCTTTTCTTCTTCACTTTGATTGTCTTCTTGTTCAACTTTTTTTTCATGAGTTATATCAGTAGGTTCATCTGACTCATGGCCACTCTGAACTGATGTTTTTTCTTTTCCTTCATCCACTTTCACATTTTCACTCTCCACAATTTCTTCAACCTTTTGTTGTAGCACCGATAGGCCTTACTCTTGGTAGAGTATCCAAGGAAGATTACTTCATCACATCTTGCATCAAATTTCCCTAGGTCTTCATCTCTTCTAATATAGCATTTGCTTCCAAAGACTTTGAAGTATCTTACTGTTGGAATTCTTCCATACCACAATTCATAGGGGGTTTTAGTGTCATTACCCTTCACTTGAACTCTGTTTTGAATGTAGATAGCAATATGTATAGCTTCTTTCCAGAAGACTTCCGACAGGCCTCCTTCCTTCATCATTGTTCTGGCAACTTCTTGAACTATCATGTTCTTCCTTTCCACAACTCCATTTTGCTGAGGAGTTCTAGGTGCAGACAACTATCTTTTTATTCCTTGCTCTTCACAGAAAATGTTGAATTCATTTCATGTGAACTCGCCTCCTCTATCAGACCTCAAGCATTTGATTTTTAGTTCTATTTCATTTTCAAACATTTGCTTTGAAGGATTTGAACTTCTCTAGGGCTTCTGATTTGTCTCTTATAAAAGTAACCCTAGTCATTCTAGAATAATCATCAATAAGCAACATGAAGTACTTGTCACCTTGCAGACTTCTTATCCTTGTAGGACCACATAGATCTGTATGAACTAGATCCAGCAAACCGGCAGAAAATTACTCTTTACTCTTGAAATGTGTTCTTGTATGCTTCCCCAACTGACATTCCTTGCAAATAGTATTGGAGTGTTTCACAAGTTTTGGTAGATCTCTTATAGTCAAACCTAAACTCATCTTTACCAGATTATCAAAATTTATATGACACAACCTTCTATGCCACAACCAACTTTCATCTGCTTGGGCTAATAAACAGTAATCATTAGTTCCTCTTAATTTATAGATTTTACCTCTAGTCTTCTTACCAGTAGCAATCACAGTTCTGGAGCTTTCCATTAACTTGCATCCATTGTCTTTGAATCTCAGATCATAACCATTGTCACACATCTGACCAACACTCAAAAGATTATGCTTTAAACCCTTCACATAGAAAACATTATTAGTGTTATGCTTTCCATCAAATAAAATAGATCATTTTCCAAAAATATTACCAGCTAAATTGTCTCCAAACCTAACCAGTCCTCCATCATATTTTTCCAAACTTACAAACTTACTTTTGTCACCGGTCATGTGATTTGAGCATCCACTATCAATAATCCATTTGTCCTTATCTTTCTCAACCTGAACAGCCAAAGTACTTTCTTCCACTAGTTTTTCTTCCTTCACACAGCTAGCAAGATTAGTAGACACAGGTTCTTCTTTAATAGAAATAAACAAGTATTCATTTGCACTAGTACTAGCATCATCAGATTCATCATTCATTACACCTTCATCATCAAAATCTCTAACATAGTAGCATTTCTTTGGAGCTCTAGGCTTGTTCTCAAATCTATTTATATTCCTTTCAATTCTTTTAGGACATCTGGAAGCATAATGACCTACTTTACCACATGAGAAACATTTGAAAGGTAATTTGCCTTGAACTTATCGGAACCTCTTTGTAGTTTGTCAACAAAGTTGGCTTCAATTTCATCAAGCTCATCATCAAGTTCTACCTTGTACTTTTCTGCTCTAGAGATCTTTTCTAAAGTACTGGCTTTGAAAGTAGTTTCTACTTTTGGTAGAGCATCACCAAACTCTCTCATTTCAAAAGTAGTAATCTTACCAAGCAACTGATCCTTATTAATATTTTTCACAGTCATTATTTCTTCAATTGCAGCTATCTTGTGTGCATAGGATTTAGGTAATGACTTAAGAATTTTCATCACAACTTCAGTTTCATCAATAGTTCCTCCCATACTTTGATTCCAGTAACAAGATCATCAACCTTTTGCATGAAGGATGTTATTTTTTCATCTTGTCCCATTTTAAGACCTTCATATTTGGCTTTCAGTCCCTGCAATTTGGCACTCTTTACAGAATTGTCTCCTTCATACAGATTACTCAGCTTATCCTAGACTTCTTTAGAATACTCACAATCCATGACCTTTATTAAATCAGAGTCAGTCAATGCACTCAACTGAGCATCTCTAGCTTTTATATTTACCTCATATTCTTTGACTTCATCTTTAGTTATTAGACCATTTTTCGGCATGGTATAGTCAATCTGTGTCACTTGCCATACTTTATAACCAATGCAAAGTAGATGTCTTTTCATGCGAATCTTCCAAGTTGTGTAATTCATCCCATCAAACTATGGAGCCTCCTTCTTGTAAGACATCTTGGATCTACATCAAGTTGTTAAGCTTACCACCGAGGAACCTTGCTCTGATACCAATTGTTGAAATACACCAAACAACTAAGAGGGGGGATGAATCAATTGTCAAAAAAACTTAGCTTCATATGAACATCAAACCATCAACAACTTAATTGCTTATAATCATATTTAATCATGAAAGCATGAACCATAAGCTTAATCACAAACACACATCCAACACAGTAGACACCAGATTTTTTACGTGGAAAACCCTAAAAGGGAAAAACCACAATGGGTGTTAGCCCATAGAAATATATGAGTTATAACAATACCGAAAAATAGAGGCTCACTGCCTATAGGGCTCACTTCCCAAATTGCTCACTGCAAAGAATGACTTGCTACTAAAGGGTGGCTCACTGCCAAAGTGGTGAACTGATTATGTAGCATCTACTCCATGCCTGGATTTAGTTCCATTGAAGCACAATATAACTTCTATGTTCTGCTCTTTCACACCTTCACACTTATCTCTTCATATTCGCACTCACCCACTTTTTAACAACTCTATTATAGGCTTTTATACAATTCATCAACCTTGGTATGTACATCAAGGTTGGCATTACATTCATCAACCATTGAAACATTCTCCAAGGTTGGCATTACAAAACATACACAGAAATAGGTCTAGACCTATTACAAAATTTAGCTAAGGAAAGATGTAGAGAAGTATGATGAACACACCACACCTTAGCTGGGACTCAAACGCAATCCTCCACACCACAACATGCTTCTACAATCTTCAATGCATCTCCACAACTAGTGAAAACAACCAAGTCGACCAAGACTGAAGTTAACACTAGGTTTTCTAAGAACATTCTTCTTTCACGATGTTTAGATAAAATTTGGATTGTTTAGTTTAGTGTTTAAATTCTTCATTCACCTGTTACATTCAAGGACCTTCAGATCAAGTTGCAGATCACTATTAGATCCTTGGTCACTTACAAATGTAGGGAAACTTGGATTAGGGTATTTGATTATAAATTTTCCTTCTCTTATGCTCAATCATCCATCAAAACCCTAATTATGTGAAAACAACAGTAAAAAGATGAATAAAGGAAAATGCCTCTACAGAAAGATGTAAAATTACAAATGACTGTGCACCTATTTTTGGGGTTCCGAGGTGGAAAATTCAGGGACAAAAGAGCGGGTGCCCAATTCCAATGCCCTTCTTTTTGTTGGGATCTGCGGACAATATCTGTAACTTGTTCTTGTTGCACCGAAGGTTTTTCTATCACGAAACTTTGAGGACTAATGAGTGAGCGCCCAAGTCCAGGGTGCTCTTTTCTTCTCTGATCTGCAATTCTGACACTCCAATATGCCCTCCTGCAACTTCACTTTGTCTGAATCATCAACCTATAACCTGCAATCATAAAACTTTGGTAGGGGGTTGTGGTGTTTAGGAGCTTGCCTCAGTCAAGCCTCGAAAGGACACTCAAGTCTTCCAAACACCTCTGTCAAATAGAGAGTGTGTGTCTAGGGAGGTAGAGGCAAAATCCAAATAAATAATGACAACAAACACAATAAATGTCACCTTGTAGTGAAGATCTCATGAGAGGAAGAAGCTCTTCATTCCATGAGGAAATGGATGCTCAAATCTGCAAACACAAACCCATAGACCACACAAATCTACACTTGCAACATAATGAAAGCCTTGAATCACTTCTAGAACACAATAGCTTGCTAGTAATCCTCTAGTTAAAATCTAGTTTACAAATGAATGCCTAAACATGCTTTTATATGCAACTACAAACACTCCCGCCAAAATTTTATAAATTCAAACTTATCGTGTCAGCCTAGGGACCAAATAACAGTCATAAACCAACACTTAAAATTTGGGCCTAACCCAAAATAGGGCAGGACTAGGACGCGGACCCCCAAGTGCTCCCCCTATTTTGGGCAGGGTTAAGTTCAAGGGGTCCCCCTAGGCCCCATTTTCCATGATACCTAGGGTTCATTCCATCGGGATGCCAAATTATGATGTAAGATGTCCTAAATGCACACAAAAGACCCGAGAGCTAAACCTAAAGAGGGAAAAGCCCCCAAGGGGACATTTTCTGACATTACATTTAGCCCCCAATTTAATGTATGTATAAACACAAGGCCAATACATGCATTAAAGTACGGTCGCAAACACAACAAACATGCCAAGCACAAAGAAGACACACCAATCACATAGAAAACAGTAACAGGCACACAAAACACGGAGAAGATAGTTACAGTCACAAAGAACATGGAGAAGAAAAAAAATGCATAGAAGACACATCAATGCATAGAAGACACATTAATGCATAGAAGACAGACATGATTTCTTTTCTTTTCTTTTTCTCATATATATGAAATGCAGATGCAAGTACTGGAAAGTAAACAAACCTCCCACAATGCAGAAAGCACTCATTGCCCTGGTCTTTAAACTACATATATGGGGCAACACACACGCAAGACACGCAAAACCTCCCAAAATGTAGGAAGCACTCATCGAGCTAGTCTTTAGACTGCATATGGGGCAATAGACATGCCAAATAGAGCAAACACACCAAACACACACACTTGAAGACAGAGAAAATGCGGCAGACAAGCGATGGAGTGTTCCTATTTCTAGGTTCAACACCATCTCAGGCACATTATAGGCACACACCAATGATTGGGCTTCGCCAAAATAATCACCAAAGACACCCTTAAGGGTTGAGTTAGTCACAGAACTGCTCCCCACCTCTGCAAAGGACTTTTAAAAATGACAGGATGATGCAATCTACTATGAGAAATACACCATCCCCACCTCTGTAGATGGCTTAAGATAAAAAGGATATACGTGATATCCCACCTCCGCAGAGGGCTTACATGATTTATTGATTGATTGCAAACAAACTCAGGATGTAGGAAGCACTCATTGAGCTGGTCTTTAAACTACATCTGAGGACAAGCCCATAGCTAACATCTACAACAGAAAGCTTACCTTATATATGCCCCCACCTTAAGGTGGTTGATATCATGCGTCGATATCAAGCACGTTAAGGTAGGAAGAAAACACACAAGGGAACACAAGCTCTCACAAAGGCCATGCCCCCCGGAGGTGACATGTACTTCACGATTGCCAAATGTTCCCATAAACACATCCCTGCAAGAAACATGTTAGTGTCTACAACATCATGATAAACAACAACATCAATGCATATGATTAACCACACAAAGAGCCAAGGTTATACAATGAATTCGGAGTTCAAGGATAACTGTGGGGTTATATCATGAAGCTCTCTGAATCTAGTACTGCCAAGGCTAGATTCAAAGACAAACAAAGGTGCACAGAGCAGCAGTATTTTTAAGTTTTGTAAATGAGATAGAATACCATCAAAATCACTATGCAGAAAGCATGGAGTGCTTCTACTAGCCAAGTGTCAGATAATTTATTATAACCCCATCATCATATTAGGAACTAAGTCCAATTTTTTATTTCTCTCAAAAGGGACACTAGGTCCGCATCAGTATAAATGTTTTTCATCATCCGCCTGCTGGATAGAAACACTAGAGGAAGGGAAACAATAAATAAGAGAGGAGAAACAAGTGTCTTAGGGATAGTCACGTAGGAGGGTGCCCCCAGGTCACCAACCGCAATGCTATGTCTGTAAGACACAACACACAACTATGAAATTAGAGAGAGACAATATAGAGGAATAATGATACAAATAGAAGGTCATAACAGAGGTGGTCTCCTGGTATCCCAAACATTACAAGAGAATCAAGGGTCATCCCAAGAGGCCTAAACAACACATAACACATCACGGGGAAGCACATCATGAGAGAGATAGAGGGTTAGAGATACTTACCTGGTAGCACCATCGTTAAGAACATACACATTTAGGATATCTCTCATGTTGTTTTAATATTGTATTAACATTAAGTTTAGGATGACAAGAGTCTTTGGTGGGTTTCAAAGAGCGGTATCCTATACCAGTTGTGTAGTTAATTCTAGCAACTTGTAAAGGTACTCTAATTCCTTGTTGATTTACAACACAACCATTGCCTATATAGTCATTATTTTTGTACAAGATTTGAAATCCACGACCATATAGAGAGTCCATTTCTTTAGAAGAAGGTGACGCCTCATAGGTATCATAATTTGTAGTATAAGTGAGGGTATTGTCTTTATTTTCAACCAAGGAAATTTTGTTTTTCTAAGATGCTTCACAAGATTGTTTAGATGAGATCGATGCTACCTTTGATGTGTCAGGTTTATTAAATTTGTATTCCCTTGTACTGCAAGGGTTAAAATCTAATGAACCCCAATCATCACCAACAAGTCTATTCAATGGTTGAGAGTCTCGCACAACATTAGTCATTGATGGATCACCTCGCAAATTGTTTAAGCTCATATGATTGTAAACTAGTTTTGGCATTTCAATGTGTAAACAATTATCTGGTTCAGGATCAGCATGAATAGTATGAAGTTTACCTTTGAATATAAATTTGATTGAACGATGTAGAGTGGAAGGGACTACCCCCAGTGCATGAATCCAAGGTCTACCAAGATCATGTTGTAAGATAAAGAACTAGGCATGACATGAATCAGGGTAGGCACAATCATAGGTCCCACTTGTATAGGTAAAGTTATACTACCTATGGATTGTCGTCCAACATTGTCAAAACCATGGATACTTAACAGTTCTGGCTTGATGGAAGATGTATCAACTTTAATCTTATGTAATAAGTCAATGCCACAATTAAGAGTTGATTTATTATTAATCATAACTTTCTTAACCAATGTTTTATTTATTGTGACAAAGATTATAAGAGGATCATATTAGTTTTAAACTTCAATTGATGGTAATTCATGTGGTTGAAAGAGAATATATATTTTTGTCACATGCATACTATCCAATACGGCTGCTACATCATTCAACTTAACAGCAGGTGGCACAATCACCTTTTGTAAAGATTCTTGGAGCATTCCATGGTATGTAGGTGATGTTTGTATCAAATCCCAAAGAGAGATCTTAGCTGGAGTAGTGCAAAGTTGTTCAACAAGATCATACTCTTGACCACTTTTATGAGTAAGATGAGGTGGTGGAGGGAGCATAGGTTGAGAACATAGAAGAGAGATAGGCACATGTGGTGCTTGGTTACTTTGCTTGTTATTACGGGTGTTGTATGTGTGAGCAATCACATTGCAGTGTGGTTGTTGTAACACATTTTGAACACCTTGACTCGGTTGAGCAATTTGTTGTGCATATTTATAGATGTAATCTGGGAGTCAACCTTGAATAGTAATTATTAGATTTAAACAAGAGGGTGCACTAGGTGCCCCTCAGACTATCATCTTAGGAATATTGCTACAAGATCTATTAATGATGATTGAATTAACATTGTTTCCCTCTTGATTGCACCCAACATCCATCCCTAAAGGATTTAATGTGAGAGACCTTTTCTCATCCACTAATGCTACATCTTGTCCAGGGAGAGTAGTGGGATGAGAGGAAGGTACAATATTGATAGGAAGATTAGGTGTTACATCATTGATAGGGCTATCCACGGTCTTCTCATCTAATGTTCTTGGTCTTTTAACTATAGGAGAAGGAGAATAACTTATGGAATCATCATCATCGTCATCACCATATGTTTTAGCTATTAAATCCAAAGCATTAAGAGAACTTTCACTCTCATCATTCTCAATTTGTTTTGTCAAATCTCCTATGACCCAAGGGTATGTATTCATGAGAGAATTGAAGTTGTCAAAATCAGATACATAGTCAAGGATTTCAAATGAGGAGCACTTAAATATATCCTTCTGATACATAGCTTGTAAATAAGTGAGAACATGAGGATTCATATTAAGAAAACATAAATGAAAAATTAGATTTTAAGAGCTTTTCAAAAATATGCAAGAGACAAGTGCAAAACTATATGCAAAAATGACCTAAAATGCTTGATTTTTGTACTTTTTCAATGTAAATGAATGAAAGAAAGGGTGTTGTAAGGATTTTGATCAAGGGTAGAAAATTATATGTCTAATATCAGTCCAAAACAGAAATAATATCCTTCACAACACACTCTTGATGCAAATCTAAGATGACGATAAGTCAAAATATAGTGAAAATATGTCAAAATATGCAAAAAAAAATTACCAAATTTCGATGCAAAAGAGCATGACAAAGGGTGTTGTGAGGAAAATGATGATGGAAAGAAAATTATATCAGTAATAACATCCAATTAATGTCAAAATATCTGTCACAACACGCTTTTAGTGCCACTTAAGGTCCAACCCTAGTGAAAATATAGCAAAATTAGGCTATTTTTCACAATTTTTCAACTTCAAGACCTAGCAAAAGGGGTGTTGTAATGAAATTTAGAAGATTTAGCACATAATAGTGATGATATTAGTCACCTCAATCCATAATTTTTGTCACCACACACTTCAAGTGTAAACTGGGCCAAACCTTAGGGCAAAAATAGCAAAAATGTGTAGTTTTTCACCAAATTTTCAATACAAGAGCCCGATAAAAGGGTGTTGTGAAGCTTTTTAGGAGGGGTAGAAAATAATTACTCTGATAAAAGAAAATTAATTCAAAAATATTCTTCACAACACACCTATGGTGCAAATTTTGAGAGTCGATAAGGCCAAATCTAGTGAAAATTGATGTTTTTCAAGCCCTAGGTTTGAGACCTTGACACAAAATGCTATATGAATGTTTTGAAGTCTGATTTATGATGAAAATTAAGTGTACTTAGATATAAAAATAAATTCCAAGCTCTAAGATGCAAAATGCAAGTTCCAATTTAATGAAAATGCATGAAAATTGCTAGTTTTTTGTTTAAATTTTCTATGTAAAAATGCAAATATTTAGAATCTAAATGCAAATTGATACTAAAATGCAAGAATATAGCCAAATGAAAGTTTGAATGAGTCTCTAAAATTAGTAGAAAAATCTGAAAGAAGATTTTTCCTACTAACCCTAGATTTTGGAATTACTAGGTTATTGAAAATTATCAAAATTTCTACAAAACCCTAGCAATTATATGATGAAAATGCAATGAAAATTATTGAATTTTTGTAATTTTCTATATTTTATATCAGATCTGATGCAAAAATCATAAATTAGGAAAAATTAGAATGAATTGATGCAAATTAGTAACCCTAAAATGCAATTTTTTCAAATTTTTCAATTTTTTTTTTGTAATTTTCTTAATGTAATAAGATGAATGACTATATGAATGAATAAAATAAATCCAAATATGAATACAAACACTCAGAAAGTTGCAATTAAGTCCAAAAACATGAGTTCACGAAAATGTTTAGGTAAAATTTAGATTGTTTAGTTTAGTGTTTAAATCCTCCTTTCACCCGTTGCATTCAAGGACCTTCAAATCGAGAGGCAGAGCACTATTAGGTCCTTGGTCACTTACAAATGTAGGGAAACTTGGATTAGGGTATTTGATTATAAATTTTCCTTCTCTTATGCTCAATTATCCATCAAAACCCTAATTATGTGAAAACGACAGTAAACAGATGAATAATGGAAATTGCCTCTACAGAAAGATGTAAAATTACAAATGACTGTGAACCTATTTTTGGGGTTCTGAGGTGGAAAATTTGGGGACAAAAGAACGGGTGCCCAATTCCAATGCCCTTCTTTTTGTTGGGATCTGCGGACAAGATTTGTAACTTGTTCCTGTTGAACTGACAGTTTTTCTATCATGAAAATTTGAGGACTAATGAGCAAGCGCCCAAGTCCAGGGTGCACTTTTCTTCTCTAATCTGTAATTCTGACACTCCAATATGCCCTCCTGTAACTTCACTTTGTCTGCATCATCAACTTGTAACATGCAATTATAAAACTTTGGGAGGGGGTTGTGGTGTTTAGGAGCTTGCCTCATTCAAGCCCCGAAAGGACACTTAAGTCTTCCAAACACCTCTGTCAGATAGAGATTGCATGCCTAGGGAGGCAAAGGCAAAATCCAAATGAATAATGATCACAAACACAATAAATGTCACCTTGTAGTGAAGATCTCATGAGAGGAAGAAGCTCTTCATTCCATGAGGAAATGGATGCTCAAATCTGTAAACACAAACACATAGACCACACAAATCTGCTCTTGCAACACAATGAAAGCCTTGAATCGCTTCTAGAACACAATAGCTTGCTAGTAATCCTCTAGTTAAAATATAGTTTACAAATGAATGCCTAAACATGCTTTTATATGCAACTACAAACACTCCCGCCAAGATTTTGTAAATTCAAACTTACCATGTCGGCCTAGGGACCAAATAATGGTCATAAACCGACACTTAAAATTTGGGCTTAACCTAAAATAGGACAGGACTAGGGCACGGGCGTCCAAGTCCTCCCCTTATTTTGGGCAGGGTTAAGTTCAAGAGGTCCCCCTAGGCCCCATTTGCCATGATACCTAGGGTTCATTCCATTGGGATGCCAAATTATGATGTAAGATGTCCTAAATGCACATAAAAGACCCAAAAGCTAAACCTAAAGAGGGAAAAGCCCCCAAGGGGACATTTTCTGACATTACACATGATCCACACTTCTCTTTGTGGACCAATCCAAAGGTAGGAACACGATCAGGAGACATCCACAAACACATTGCAATCACTAGGAACAACCATACAATCTCTAACCACTCTGTCAAGAAGATTCTTCAAACCGGAGCACAAGAACAACATTGTTAGCTACTGTCATAAAGAAAGGATAGCTTGTGGATTGCCAAATCATGAACCATTGGAGTTGAAGGAACTTAACATTATCTCAGACTTATCTCTAGAACCGCAGATCAAAATACTTCAATGCGGAGGAATGCAGAGGAATGCGAAGCATAACATTTTCTCCCTGTCTTTCCCAAACATATAGCAAAAGTTGTTTTCACTCTGGTGAACATAACTCACTCAATTCTTCATACCAGAGGCTCAAAATCAGAACATAGTATCTTCAGATGGACTTCTAAATAACTTCCAATCTGCAGACAAAGATATTCATTCTATAGAAAATGCAGAGCATTCTTCTAGACTGTTCTTTTGTATGCAATACATAGTTTCCACTGCAAATCACTGTTTCTACTGGAGAAACTAATTTTCTCAATATCCTTAACATCACTTGATTACTTACATAAGTAAATACAAAGCATCTTACTCATTACAAGCAAACAACAAGATAGGAGCACATTTAACACCAATAACAACACAGATATGTTGACATCAATGACAACACCAATTAGGCACATACTTGCAACAACACAATTTTACCAAATCCTTGAAATCAACACAAACCCTTTACTAAAAAGATGGAGAAATGCAGTATATAAATGGTAACTCAAATATCCATGAGTACTTACAAACCTAGTGTTGAAGACCAGTAATATTGTATGGTCACTGGCAAGAGTATGCAAGCTTCAATTTCTTACTTTTTTGTTAGAAATGAAGGTGCAAACCACATAATTGAAATCTGATTCAAACCTTATTTATGCCCTCTAAACAATGTAGAATCAATGGAGATGGCAATAGAAATAAAATCTATGACACAAAAATAACAAGCATTAAGAATAGAACACATAACACAGTATGTAACGTGGAGAAAACCCTTTTGGATAAAAAACTCCACCAAGAAAAGAGGCTCCAAATTGTATTATCTTCAAATATATGAGATTACAATACATGCACTTCCTTTTTTTCTTCAGTCTTCAATCTAGCGGTCCCTGTTACTCTCAACTCTGATAAAAATGTAGTACAAATATCCTTATAAAAGGGGGTTGCCTTCTAGGGCAAGAGAACCGACATAATATCAACTATTAGATCTGTGACCTAATGATGAATGGTCTAGATTTACAATGATAAAATATAAATAAAATGTGGTTTCGAGGGCGCTGCCCTCGAACCCCCGCCGAGACGCGTGGCCCTCGAACTCCCCACCAGGGGGATGATGCCCTCGAACCCCTCGCAGGAGGAAACCCCCCCTACGAGCCCCCGTTACGGACGAATGAGCATCAAGGACCAAATATAAACATGTAGCTGAAACAAGACCACTACTGGTGAAACCTTTCATCCCTTATGGGTGATTTACAAACAATATTAGGAGTAATTAATTACATTGGATTTACAAGGTTGATGACACCTTAATCCTAACATTTTCATTCAAATCTTTCTAATAGTGTGTTAAACTTGTAGGGGTTTGTCTTTGTAACATTCATGGTCATTATGTATCCCCAAAGATGGTGTGACCAGAGCCCAAAGTCTCCAATACAATGCATATAGCTGGGTCAATGCTTACCAAGTCATGAATCCCTTGGAAGAGAAACCAAATCAATTTTGTAGCCCTAGATTTTTGTATGATGAGTACAAGAGTAAGATTAAATCAGACTTCATTTTTAAATAGTTGCACCAAGGTAGGAATTCCTCCATTTATCATATTTAAGTCTATTAGAAAATCAACCCCAAATAAAGATCTCAATCTTTATTATGCCCTAAGATACTCAAAGAAGATACCAAGAAGAAATGCATCCTAACTTCATTTGTGGTAGTGACAAACATCTAGATTCCAAAGATAGCCGATGGTTTTTTGGCATGTCAGTAATTTTCTTAAAATATCACCTTTCCTTGCAAACTTCACTAATGACTTGGTACTCAAGAATAGTGATAATGTGGTATCTTGTTGTGTTGCATCCTAATAGACAACTCCCTTTAATTTATCATTTATTAACATTTCCCTTCAATATGAGAAATGGTGCGATCCATTCTTAGTGAAACAATCAATACAATAAATAATTATCAACTTCCCTCTACAGAATTAATACTCCAACATTTTCAATTATAATGATGTAGTAGTGGCATAAACTATATTTTAATGCTACCAATTATCTCTTAAGAAAGCACCAACTGGTGAACAACTTTGAGCAAACTACAATCCAATATGATATGGTGGAGCATAACAAAAAGCTATATTAATGCAACAATTCCAAATAGGTACGACAATAATATGATCTCGATTATGACAACAATTATGAATGATTTATAAACCATATAAACGTAATGATAATCAATATTAATTCATGCCAATCCACTCTTTATATGATATTTCCAAAGGCTACCTACAAACTGAGCCTGCAACTTAAATAACACACTACACCAAACATGAAATCCTCACACCAACCCCACAAATCTAAATATGTTATGATATCAAATATCCAATGGAAATCCTCATAATCATTAAAATTGGAAATGTTGTTGATAACCTCACCACACAATCTGACAGCCTCACATAACCCACAAACTAGAAAACCAAAACAAACATTCAAACACCAACACTAAATCTAGAGATACACAATACAAACCACAAATCGTGCACAACTCTGTAAATAGGAAAATTCCCAAATCATCGAAACTAAATTGTTGATGAATCTTTGTGTATTTCCTAGATTGGACTCACCTTTGAGAATTTGAGAGTTTTTGTTCTCGAATCCCAAGACCAAAAGGGTTTTTGTCCTTGGATCTGCAACCACAAGGGGTTGTGTCCTTAGATTGATTTCAAACACGAGTTCTCTAGAATTGAGAAAAATTGATTATATAAAATCTATTTGATCTTCTAAAGTTTTTCCACCTTCTTTATAGAGATATTTAATGAGGGAGTAATTATTATTTCTTTTTTCTCTTTTTCCCTCCATTACCAAGAATTACTATATTTTTCGCTGGCTAAATTTAGATCAAAACTCCCCTCAAGAAATCCCCCCTAAAGATAGACTATAACTCCCACTCCCAAAGATAGATAAATAATTAAATATTCCTAGGAGTTACAAATAGCCTCATTTGCCCCATCACTGATATACTTAAAATAATAATAAATAAGTCATCCTTAATAATTTTTTAAAATAAAATGAGGAACAACTTAGTAATATTATTTTATTACAATTATTTTTTCCTATGGAAAAATAAAATAATACCTCAGAGGAAAAAGGGGCATCACTTGCAAATGGTTCTATTCACTAAAATGCACTTGTAGAATAACATGATTCACATTCTTAAGGGATTTTGAGATCATAGGTTATGGGAAACACAAGACTTGTGTTTTCTTTTTATTATGATAGCAAAACATGAATGCATTATAATGTGTATACATTATAGCTCATTTGTATTTTAGAAAACACATACACATTTAGACGAAAATGACACTTTTGACCACTTTTTTATCCCTCAACTTGGTGTAATAATTTAATTATAGACCATGAAATTTTAATTGAGGCCATTAAAATTAACTCTCAAATTGTGGTATATATTAATTAAACTACTTAAAGTGCATTAAAATATATTAACTTATACTAAACACTAATGTTCTAACTAAACTGACCTAATAATCGGGTATAATTAAGACAAATGGCGTATAAGCTATCATTTGGTCTTTTGTGTTTATAAAAAGGGAGATATTGCTAACTAAAGGAAATGAAAATTTTGATAAATCAGTTACTGACAAAATATTGAAATTACTATAACTAGTAAAAATAGGGTTTTGGAATAAAATCTATAAACTCAAATAAAAAGAGGACAAAATCACACTTACTAAACCCCAACACAACTACACTATAGTCTATACGAATAAGATACCATCTGAAGCTAAAAGAAAAATAAAGGAATTATATAGAGGCGGAAACATGTAAAACAAAAATGGAGTACACAACACTGGTAATAGAAAAAAATTAGGGAATACTATAAATAATAGAAACTAACTAAAATTTAATTAAATGAATCTAAATAATAAAAAATACAAGTTATGGAAAGAAATACTAAACCACTTTATGAAGAGTTGAATCTAGAGAATAAGCTCCCAAAATCACTTGTGTTTGGGACAAAGAAAAATGGGGTGATTTCTAAAGAGCTTGCCAAAATGGTCAAGCCCCTCTTTTGGTCTTTCAACATTCATGGGAAGTCAAATAGAAAATAGAGTTTGTTTTGTGTGTGTTCTTAATCCTAAGTGCATCTAGAACAAATAGCTATAATATAAATTATAAAAGGAACAATAATAATTGTGTATATTATTATTCCTATGTATGGAACAAAGTTAGGGTATGTAGAATCTAGATATGCCAAAGAACTAATACAACAAAATTAAAAAGGAAGATGGATGACACATCAATTCATCCTAAGAAGGTGGATTCCAATGGCATGTAGAAAGCTTCACAATTTGTATGGAAAATGCACCAAGAATCAAACTATTATTATAGGATGCTAGAATGTTGTAGAAAATCTAAAATAAGTTGGATGTTGGAGAAAGTTAGGAAAAACCAAAAGCAAAAAACTAGTCAATTCTATGAAACCCTAAGAGAATCCCATTTAAAAATCTTCATCTTACAAAGGGCTAGTTTGGCCAAATGAATTAGGAAAGGACTAGTAGGAACTTGGCAAGACTAGGTGAATGATGGTTACAACCAAAGAGAATTCCAAATGACACTATTTTTGGCCATTAATGAGCATTCGTATGACCATTTAAACTTGGGACAAAATCATGACTAAATGAACATCTGTGTGACTACACTTTAGTCCTAAAGGGACAAAACTTGAAGTTATCAAAAAAGGGCTTCAATTACAAAATAAACATAAAACATTAGAAAAACATCACATAAAACACAAGTACATAAAACAACATAAAATTTGACGTTTGGATTAGGTAATAAGGATAAGGATGAATAAAATTAGTCCTAAAATATGCTACAAGGATGAGAACTAAAATGGGTACAAGTTGTAGTGCCAAAATTGTAAGGTATGCAATTTTTAACAATGGATTACATAGAGAACACGGGTAAACAAGAGATAATGAATTTTGTATTTGTGGATGTGAGATAATAAGATATGTTAGGACCTATAGGGAAGATTCAATCTCTCTAAATGAACCTAGATTTATAATCCAAATTATAAAGTTTGGTTGCATCTACAAAAGAATCACATCCAAAATAGAAATTGTAGACTTAAACCATATTGATAAGGGTTGTGAAGTTCACATCTTTGGGTGATCCCATAATGGTGTGTCCTACATGTGTTGTGGGGCACAAAAAAGAGTTTTGGAAGGTAAAAATCATTGGAAACCTTCAATTGAAGGCCCTTTATTTGAAGGTAAAATACCTACCACATGTCAATAACTTTTAAATGAAGGGGGACCTTTGAATGAAGGTCTTTTTCTTATTTTTAATTATAGCAATTAAAAATGTCTATAGGGAGGGATTTTTAAATGAAGGACCTCCAAATGAAGATGGTCCTTCATTTAAAGGCCCTTCATTCTAAGGTGTTTATGATGCTCTCCTCCTATTCACCTAGTTTTCAGAAGAACTTTCTTCTTTGAAGTATAGTTTAGACCATTAAATTGAGTCATCATGACATGATATTTTTCAATATAATAGCCCTTAGATTCCAAAAAGTATAATTTGTAATATATTTTATTCTTATTATATTTATTTTCTATTTTCTAGTGAACATAAGTTTTTTACCTAACATAAAGGTCTTTACTGGATGCACATGGATTAAAAAGTAGAAAAAATCTTAGAAATATGTGTTCAATCCATATTATTGTCCTTGTTTCAACAAAACAAATTATTTTGGATATATACAAACAATTGTGTTATGGAAAAATATTACTCTATATTATAATTAATCTAAATTAAAAAAATAAAAATAAAAATAAAATACAACAAAAAATATGAAAAAATATGCATACACTAGATATCAATGTTAACGATATATATTTAAGAGATTGTGAATATATAAGTCATAAATAGTTAAAAAAAAATTATTCCAATGTCCCACTTAAACCAAAAAGTCACTATTGTGGGATCGCCTGATTATTTGATGTGATTAAATAATTAGTTAGGTCCAAATACTCCTTAGCATCAATTTTTGTTTCTCGTTGACAATAAGCGATTAACCTAATTTAGCTAATTAAGGTGAAATGCAACCAAGTTTACTTACTTAATGAACTTAAGGGATATGATTTAAGTAAAATTTGATTGAATTATAAAGAAATTAGGTCCATAACACATATTACCTTAACATTCCTTCACAATTAAAATTTGATGTCAATATGTACCTATACTTTGATCAAATATAAATTCCATAAAGTGACTTTGTCAGTGAATTTGGTGGACTCTACTAGAAATTGAGCTAGTCTAAGTCAAACCTAAGAAAGTAAATTGAATTGAAAGATTTTATCGCATATGAAAGGCTTATCACACCAAAATTGATTTCAAGGATGGTTTTGTTGTTGATCAAGTTAACCCCATGACTAATCCATGGTTTAACCTAGGTTGAGTCTACAACTCAAGTTAGCAATATGATCAAAGATCAACTAAATTAGAATTGAAAGACAATCCATAATTTGATTAAACAAATAGATGGAGTTTGGCTAATTTAGATTAAAGTATCCCTACCGATAAGAGTGTGGTTTGGTGGTTAAGTCACTCGGTTGTAGTGGCAGCCACCAGAGTTCAAACCCCCACTCGTAGGCTTTACACCTTCACTGGGCCAATGAGCTCGCAGGTTTGAAGTGTTCTTGCTAGGGGATGAGGTCCCCCATGTTGTGGCCTCACCGATTCATTGCTCCGGGCAAAAGCATGCGTGTGGAGCTGGAGGGCGTGTCGCACCAATGTTACTGGTCACGTTAAAAAGTTTACCAGGTGCATTATCTTTTAAAAAAAAAGGATTAAAGTATCCCTAAAAATAGTAAAAAGATTCAACAAAGTTAAGCTTGTCTAGTTTAGGGCATAATTTAAGAAATGGCCTCTTGTAAATTCTACAGAAATCATGGTGAATTCCCTATAAAGACACAAATATTCTAAGTATTTTTTTCATAGAGTGGATGGAAGTATTTTTTCCATGTACCAATTTTTCAACAATTTAGGGACTAATTTTTTTTATCAATATATAACTTTTAAACAAACTTGTTGAAATGAGATGAGTAATAAAGTGGGGGTGATTAGGGGCCAAATTATTGTTTATAATATTGTGATATATGTTTATCTTAAAGAATTGAAATCCCTAATTTGAGGTGATTTTGTTTCTAGATCACGGAAAATATATCAAATATGGGTGGATTAAACAATTCTAAAGAACCTAAAATGGCCAGTTTCAAAGGATGGAAATGTCAAAAATAGCCAAGCAATGGCATATTCATAGTCTATGTGTTGAACTAGATGCCATGTATTGTGAGAACAGGAACTAAAGTTAATGATGTTATAGTGAATTGAATTCATGAATAAGTATCAAAATACATGAAGAGTTTATAAGAAATCAAATAATTACACAAATCTTTACCTTGATGTAATGTTTAAATATGAAAAATTAATGAGGTCAATGACTAATTTTTTAGTCTATAGAGTCTATTATATGAATTATTGTTAGAAGAGGTTTATCTCAAAGTTGTGGTTATCAAAATTCAATTGATAGATAAAGATTTATATGCATAGCTCATTAGGTACACCTATGGAACATGACACTCATTGTTAGGATGCCTAGGTGAAACAATTGGCCCACACATTTTTTGGCAAAAGGGAAGCAATTATGACAATGCACCTAAAACATTTGCAATGCATGTAAGTTTGAACATCTAAACAAAGAGCTCTATAAATGAGAATTTTGTGAGTTTTGTGAATGGAATATTCCTAGGATAACTTGAGATTGATCATAAGTATTCATCACAACTCATCACCATGGATTTCTAGCATGTAAGTCTCTTTGTATTGAGATAAGTTAAGGTTGTAGGTTGACCAAGTTGAAGAAGCAAATCTTGTCTTGTGTCTTCGTTTGATTTTTCTAAGTGTGTTGTAAGCTATTGAGATCACCTTTTAGCATTTTGGAGGAGTGAGAACTTGTCATCTTACCATGTTGTGCCAATTCTTGATAGTTGTAACTCACCTGCACTATCACACTATTGAAAGCATGGAACAAGTTGAGTTATTGAGTCACAAGACTCTGAGGGAGCATAAGCTTAACAAGTGTTAATCTCCCACAATTATGCATTATCACATAAGTTGAGTGCAAGAATGGGATTCCTTGTGTGTAAGGCCATTGTAGGCAACTCATACTTTAAGTAATGGTCCCATGGAGGTGGGGTTTATAAAATATTTTAGTAGGCCCTGTTGGAAATTTTTAGTAGCTTTTAGAAGCAAGTTGTTCCATAGATTTTGTGGTAGTGGGCAAGCTTAAAACTTGAAGCTATGAAAAGATGATTTTTTGAGCAACAACAAATGCTAAAAATTAAGTTGAATTTATTTAAGAAGCTTAAAAATTTCCCTTAAAAAAAATATTACTAAGTTTATTAGTGGGAATCTAAATATTATAGATGAATGACACATGACAGCAAAATATTTTTAATTAATGGGGAGTATTTGTAGGCCCACCTCAAACAATCATGAAAATCTAAAATTTAAAAATTTGGGAATCTTATTTTCTTAGATAAAATTCTAATTTATCTTATAAGAAAATAATCTCATAAAACCTTACCCCACAAAAATAATCCTAGAATGAAACTCCATAAAACTACTTCTCTAGAATTGTGTTACATATAGATGGTAGTTACAACCCTTACCCAAATTTTACCCCAATGAGGTGATCACTTGAATCCCATATTGGGAATGGGTCTAGAAAGTTGGTCTAAATCCAAAACTGGGAATGTGTTTGGAAAGTTGGTAGGCACAGACCAAGTTGACACAGCTACTTACCACTGCTTTTACTTCCCTCATCACTGCTAAATGTTTACACGTTTATAAATAGATTTCAACCAACCACCATAAATAATCTAAAAATGTGGACAATGTGAACTATAAATTATTTACCACTTTTTGTTATGAATGAGGTGTAAAATTGTTATTGGCTGTTTGACCATTAAAATAGATGATATTTAAGTAGAGTGTAAGTTAATCCATATATTTTGTCTATAACTAAGAATATAATGAATCAGTAGCCATGTAATTTGTTTGTGTTTCTCAACTGCTTGTTTTTCTTTTCACAGGTCAAGGTTAAAAAATCTTCCTTTATCTTACTTATTTCTATGCAGACCCAATCGTTCTAGCTAACATTTGAGTCTTTGATCGAGTGATCGTGGATAGTGAATAGTGCCTGAGGACTTAAGAGCAAATTGTTAGTGTTTTAGCTGCGGGAGCTAATTTTTCCTATAAGATATTCTTCTCTAAGACCTGGTCAGCCTAGCAGAGATTTGCCCAGTCTGCTATATATAGGAGATAGTTTCCACACTTCAACACATTCAATTACAAGCTTAATTCACAAGGCAAAGCAGACTTCTAAGGAGCAGATCAAGTTATTTCAAGATCAAATCAGATATATCAAGTGTGGACTTATTCATTGTGCTTCAAGAAGTGAAGCCATACATGTAGGCCTTGGATTTGGCCATTGTAAAGCAAATTGTTGTTCTTATCATTCAATATATAAGAGATATATTGTTGTTGGGTTTTTCCCCTCAAGTTGGAGGGTTTTCCCAGGGTATCTTGTTGTGTTCATTGTTCATTGTGTTGCATTTTTTCTGATTGCTTTAAATCTGATCATAAAAACTAACACGAATAAGTTTGGACCATCGATCCATGTTATGATGGAAGAGTATGATTTTGCCACATTGTCGTCGAAGGCCCAGAGTAGATCTTCGAGCTTTCATCAGGTGTTTAAGGATCAGTAGTTGAATCCCATTCCTAATTCAATGAATGCCCACATATTGTTAATTTGAAATTCAGAGATGTTTGAGGATAGGGTCATGTGTCCAATGTAAAAACAATAACAATCACTTAATCAGAATTAGCATGGTTTCTGTGTATTAATTATGAGTGTCACATATGCAAAGACTAAAAGTTAAATGGAATAGTTTTCTATAAGCGAATTCTTGTGATTTTTGTCTAATTTGTTCAATAGTCAAAGGCCATAGATGATATTATAGCCATGGAAACAAAAGGAATTAGTAATACATGTGAGCAAGATGCTAAAGTGTGTCTTCAATAAGGGTAGATGTTGCCATCTTATGTATAAAGTTGGTAGCTTTTTCTTATTTTTGAAAAATGTGTCTTCATACTAATTGTGAGTAGATTAGCTATTTCAATCATGGTGGGACACTCTCATGTGGGTGAAGGCTACTCTCCGTACAAAATGTATCAAGTGGTGAGTGTATTATGACACACTTATGATAAGTGGAAGGAATATGCTATTTTTAGCCTATGAACTCATCTTGGAATTTGGATGTTAGTTTTTTAATTAGGTATTTGAGTGCCACATTTTTTGGTGGGTTTAGCTCATGATTTTGTAATTATGATTTAATGGTTTCATGTATTACTTTTATTTATTGGGTGCTTGAGATGGAGGCATTTGATAGTGACTTTTGTAGGCAGTGTTATGCTGCCAGAATTACTCTAGATCTTTGGTTGGTGATACTCTTGTAAATACTTTATGTTCAAGTGTATTTTAACCATGTTTAGATTACTAAATAACACATAGACTACTTTAGAGTGTGGGGTTCTTCTCTTGAAAGGGTCTTCCCTACATACACTTGTGTTGTGATATAATTTTGTTTATGTTTTATATTTGTTTCTCCTTTTTATAATTTTAAAGATCTAAAATTTGCACAATACTCTAACTTGTACCTTACTTCCTTTCATTTGGTATTAGAGCCTAATCACCTCAATTCTAGGTGTTGGGTTAGGGGTTTTTGTACTAATCTTCATTTCGGTGGGAGCTTGTGCAGAAGGGTTTGATCTTAGTGTAGAAATAGATGGCAAACATATCCAAAATATAAATGGAGAAGTTCTTAGGGACAAACTTTGAACTTTGGAAGCTCAAGATGGAGGATATGCTCATAGAGATCTATGGGCTATAATATCCAGATCAAAACCTATTGCTATGTCATAAGAATATAGAAGCAAAATGGAAAGAAAAGATAATGATCTCAGTAGACTCCATTTGGCTAATTTAGTATTAGTAAATTGGTAAATGTGTATGAAGACACTACCACATCACTTCTTTAGAAGAAATTGAGAGATTTGTATCAAGCTAAATCTCTAGTTAACAAACTCTTTCTGAAAAACAAGTTTTATACCCTCAAGATGGAGGATAGTCACTCTTTGGCCAAACACCTAAATGTGTTTAACCTAGTTGTTATCTAGTTGCACTTCATTGGAGTAAAAATGGAGGAGGATCTTGACACATGACTCTGCCATGGTTTTTACTAGATTCTTGGGATCACCTTGTTATGGCTATTGGGAGAACTACCACTAAGTTGAAAATGGATGAGGTGGTGGCATCATTTCTTTTTTAAGAGATACCAAAAAAGCCTTTGAATTTGCTAAGGAGGCCCTAGCCATTCATGGTAGATAAAAAGAAAAAGTCAAGATGGACAAGAAGCAAGAAAAGTCTAGATATAGGAGACTCAAATCTCTTGGTAAGTCTAAGGAAAAATGTTGGAAATATGATATTATTGGCCAGTTTAGAAGAGGTTGTAAGGAGGAAAAGAAAATAAAAAGATATATTTTAATGATGAGTCTGAGAAGTCCTCCCAAGATAATAGTGATACCTTTGTCATGGCTTTAGATACACATACATCAAAATGTGTGTGGTTGATTGAATTTGGTGCATCTTTTCACATGACCTTTGGTTTATAAAATATGATGGGAGGTTGTACCTTAGAGACGATTCTCATCTAAAGATTATTGGCCATGAAAGAGTCTTGACTTGATTCCTTGATAGACAAGTGAAGGGGATCAATGGTGTACTATATATCCCTAGTTTGGCATGAAACCTACTTTCTATATGTAAGCTTAATGATTTAGGTGTACATGTTTTTTTCTCAAGTGGAGGGTGCAAGACAGTGAGAGAAGCTTTGGTACTTACTAAGGGTGTTCAAATAAACACTCTATTTTAGTTAGATGCATAAATGGTTTAATGCAATAGTTCTTCTATTCCTATAGTGAAGAGATCTATAAAATCTTCACCTTCACCATTAGAACCAACAACAAAGATAAGTATTGGATCCACTTTTGATGGTCATACTTTTTGGGTACCTAAGGCTGCTCATACTTTAGAGACTAAGTTTCCTATAAAGAGAAAACCATGTTATGGCACTAGAAGATGGGCCACATTGGTGAGAAGGGTCTAAGGTACTTGGAAAATAAAAGCCTAGTTAAGGGGCTAAATGGTTGTAACCTTGAGTTCTTTTTTTGCAAACATTGTGTCTATGGAAAATAAAATCATGTTCAGTTTTATTCCAGTTCTCATAAATCTTTTGGAGTATTGGAATTGATGCATTTTAATTTTTGATCCCACCAACGTTCCTTTGATTTAAAATCTATTTATTATGTTTCATTCATTAATGATTTTAATAGAGGACATGTGTATATTTTCTTAGGATTAAATCTAAGGTTTTTAGTCAGTTTAAAGAGTTTAAGGCTCTTGTAGAGAATTAGACTAGTAAAAGGATTAATATTTTGAGGACTGATAATGGTGGTGAGTTTTTTCAGTAGATTTTGACGGGTTCTACAAGGATCATGGAATAGAAAGACATAGGACAACTCCATGCACCTATCAACAAAATAAAGTTGTAGAAAGAATGAACATGAGGTTTATGGAGAGGTCTAAGAGTATGCGAGCAATGGGGCTAGCTTGGAACAAATATTTTGGGCAAAAGTGGTAGATATGGCTTGTTACTTGGTAAACATGTCTCCTACATCAGCTCCTATTGATAAGACACCTATAGAGGTGTGGTTTCACATAAATCCTTCATTGAGATATCTTAGAGTTTTTGGTTGTGAGGCATATGCTCATGTGCCTAGGGAGAAGATGTCAAAGTTGGAGAACAATACTATAAAATGCATCTTCATCAATTATGGTATAGGTGTGAAAGGGTACAAACTTTGGAATCCTGTGGTTGAGAGAGTTGTATAACAAAAGTGTTATATTTAGAGAATTTAAGCCTTCTTCCACTATTTTGCAACCAAAAAAGATGAAAAGAAAGATGTGGTTCAACTACCCCCAAAGACCGAGAAAGTTGAACCAAAATCCCACAAAGGATCTGATGATGAAGAGAGCTCGAATAATTTAGAGAGTTTTGGAGAAGAGTTATAACCTTCACCTTAATCATTTAAGAAATCCACTTAGCAAAGATAGTGACCAAATAGGTATACTCCTAATTGGAGATGTATTTTTTCTTTGATTACTAACACTGATGAGCCTAGGACTATAAAGGAAGCTATGGGTATGAATGATGCAACATCCTTAAAAGTGGCCATTAATGAGGAGATGCCTACGTTGAAGAAAAATAACACATGGGGCCTAGTACCTTTTCCTGATAGATGTAAACTCATTGAATGCAAATGGGTGTTCAAAAACAAAATTGGTTCAAATGATAGTGTTGAGATGTACAAGGCAAGATTGGTTGTGAAATGATATTCCCAAGTTGAGAGAATTGATTATGGTGAGGTTTTCCCCCTAGTTACTAAGCTGACATCCATTTGATTTCTATTATGTATTGCAATAGCATTTGATCTTGAGGTTGAGTAGATGGATGTGATGACAACTTTCCTTCATGGTGATTTGGAGGAAGAGATTTATGTCATAGCAGGAGCACTACATTGAAAGAGGTAAAGAAAATTTGATTTGTAAGTTGAAGAAATCTTTGTATGGTTTTAAGCAATCTCCTAGGATGTGGTACGAAAAGTTTGATTCATTTGTGTTGGGATTGGTATTCTAAAATGCAAATTGGATCACTACATATCTATTATAAGATGGATGGTTATTGATTCCTTATTATTGCATTATATATTGATGATATATGTTGTTTTTGGTAATGGGAAGAATGTGATTTGTGAATTGATCTCAACTTTCAACATAATTTGAAATGAAGGACTTAAGGGCAACTAGGTTTATCTTGGGGATGGAGATCAAAGAGATAGAGCTAATAAAAATATTTGGTTGGGACATAGTAAGTATGTGAACTCAGTGTTGGAGAGATTCAACATGTAATCTTTTATACCTTTGTGTGTTCCTATTTTGATGGGGACTAAGTTATTAGTTGAGTAGTGTCTGACTTCTCCTAATGAGATGGAGGATATGGCTAGAGTACCTTATGCTAGTGTAGTTGGGAGCTTAATGTATGCTATGGTCTATACAAGACTAGATATTCCCCAAGAAGTGGGAGTCCTTAGACATTTCATGGCTAATCTTGGATGAGTATATTAGGATGTAGTGAAGAAGGTCTTCAGATTTTTGTGGGGTACCTTCAAGTACTCTATTTTTTATCATGGTAATTCTATAAGGCACTGACACTCAGTTACTACTCATGAAATTATGGATTCAGATTGTATTAGAGATATTGATATTAGGAGATCCACCAATAGATATGTTTTCATTATGTTTGGTGGTGTTATCAGTTGGATGAGCAAGAGACAAGTTGCAGTGGTCACTTTGTCCACCATAGAAGTAGAGTACATGGAATCTACTCATGCTTGTAAGGAATTCATATGGATTAATCAATTATGTCTATATGTGGGGCTAAGTCCAAGAGCTATTACAGATTTATGTGACAATTAGAGTGCCATATGTTTATCAAAGAACCTAAACTTTCATGCAAAGACAAAGCATATTGATGTCTAGTGCCATTTTGTTTGTGACATGGTAGAGGATGGGAGGGTGATTCTAGAGAAAGTTGACACTTTGTAGAATGTTCTAGATGTAATGATGAAGCCAGTGAGCACATTAAAATGTAGGTGATGTTATCTCTCAATCTCTACCAATTAGTTGATAGTGTTAGTACTCCCTTTACTTTGGAAAGGTGTTTGAAAAGTGGGAGAATGTTAGGAAAGGTGTCTCAACCTTGCTCCTAATGTCAAGTATTTAAAAATGTAATTTTCAAACTATGAAACAAAAAAAACTCAATTTTTGGGCTATAGAGTTGGTTTTTGGTCAAAATATTTTTTTGGTTTGTTTATCATCACTTTTAGTGATGCCTATTGTGTAGATCTTTTTAAGATCTAAAATATAAAAAATGGCCCCAACAAGCTCCCAAATCAAAAGTTATGGCCTCTAGAAGTTGGCCCTCCCACATTGTAAATGTAAGAAACATCTAGGACACATAAAAGAGATGTAAGAGAGAGTTACACTTATTGACCAACTAATGATGCATGTTATGATGTGTCATAAGACATCTTTGAATGGAGATTTAATGAATCCATAATGGAATGCCTAAGTTGGCATGAGTGAATTATGACACACATGATAAGTGAAAGGAATATGAATTTTTAGCCTGTGAACCCATCTTGGGATTTGGGTATTGGTTTTCTAACTAGGTATTTGGGTGCCACATTTTTGGGTGGTTTTAGCTTATGGTTTTATAATTACCATTTTATGGTTTCATGTACTAAGTTTCTATTTATTAGATGCTTGAGATGGAGGTATTTGATAGTGAGTTTTGTAGGTATTATTATGCTATTAGAATTACTCTGAATCTTTGGTTGGCGATACTCTTGTAAAGGCTTGCTTTGCAAGTGTATTGCAGCCATGTTTAGATTACTAAATAATACATTGGGTTGCTTTGTAGGTGGGATTTTTCTCTCAAAAGAGTTTTCCCTACATACATAGGTTTGTGTTGTGGTATAACTTTGTTTATGTTTTATGTGTTTCTCTTTTTTGTAGTTGAAAAGATCTAAAATTTGCACAATACTCTTCTCTAATATTACTTTAGGAAGCATTTCCATGCACCTTTTCAACCCAAACAACCCACTATACTAGAATATCACCACAAATAAGCTCACTATATATATGGGTTAGCAAATCAACACAAAAGATAGAAAACTTAGGCCCACAAACACCCATCAACATTAATCACACAAAATAGGGCTATAGTAAAATGGCATTTTACTATTCCATTCTCAAAATGGGAATGCATTATTTTTACATGTTTTCAACACATCAAGGTGTCCAATCTCCCCTATTTCAATCCCAAACCCCTTTAGTCCTTCCAAACAAATATGTACTCACACACACATATATAAGGACAAAATGAGCTACTTGAGTTGGTGGTCTTCTCCTTTTACCTGTCAATAGTAGCCCACCAACTACCTTACACATCTATACACCCTATACATGCTCACTTAGTCTTTAGAACTATCTCAAATCATGTTCCCTTTACTATTCCACTACAGCTTGTAGACAAAATCTTAACACCTTTAGAGTGGAGCTTATAAGTTTCTACCCTTTCTTCATCTTGCACATGTCTCAGTCTTCCTCCTCTTTAAGTTTGGTCCTACATTTCATGTGGCCTTCTTCTATTTATTTTCTCTATTATATAGCTTCTCTCTCTTCTCATTCTTGTCCTCTCAAAATTCTAATCTTTTCTCAAAATTCTAATCTTTTCTCACCTTTTTTTTGTTGGGACCCAACTTGAAAATGCCAAAAATCATCTAAGCCTTTGCCCATTTTATGCATTAGCCCTTTTTTCCCATCATATATAACTGATCTAAGAAATCTTTAATGGGCCCTCCCTTGGTCAAATTTTGTCTTGAAGTTGTTCTTTGTCAACCCCCATGTCCTTACCATATGTTGAAGTTGTAAAAATCCAAAAAAATCCAAGGGAAATTTCAAGTCATTTCCTATGGTTTTGGCTAATTTGTGGACTTTTTGGGTACCACTAGACATATTTCTTTCCTTCTGCATCCGGTCCTCACCTCCTTTCCCACACAAATTGGTGGACCCTCACTACCTTTGTTTCCTTCGGTTCTTCTATTTTGTGGGTTTTGGCAAGCTATTGGATGTATTCTACCAGTTCAATATCTTGTATCCACCTCCTATTCCATGTAAAAGTTCTATGGAAACTTATTGGGCCCTTAGTCTTTTTCATTCCATTTGTTTTCGCTAGTTTGTGCAATCCTACTTGGCTATTGAACTTCATATTTCAAGCTCAAACATCTTGTCCTCCCATCCCCTTCCTTTTTTTGCAAATCTTTGTTCATTCACTTTCCTTCTAGATTCCTTTATTTAGAATTTGGTGGAATCCCGATCAACTCATTTTGTTTTCATCCCATTCCCAAACATCTGGTCCTTTATCCTTCTTCTACATCTCTTCATTTCACCTTTCATTATGTTTGTAGAAATTCCTCTACGTCTAGGCATATGTTTCTACCTCTAGTCCCTCATCATTTTTTTACATTATTCCCAACCCCTTTGTGGGACATTGCCTTGCTTCTGAATCTCATCCATTTGGTAGCTCCACTTCCCACATCTAGTCCCATGTCAATTTCCCATGAAGTTCCCCTTGGTCTAACCTTTCATCTTCCTTATCTCTGTAAGCTTTCCATATACTTTAGGATGGCATCCCCTCACTTCCTATATCAGTCCCACATTCAAATTTTGCATTTGTCCTGACAACTGAACCATTCACTTTCTACTATGCAAAGTTCCTTTAGACTTTTGGATTTCTTCACTTCATGTCCTGGCCTCTTATTCTATACTAAACCCTCACATTTCTTCCAATCACTCATTTTCCTCCTCTACAGAAACTTGATGGACTTGTGGATTTCTTTAATATGTTTCCACATCCAATTCTATCTCCCTTTCCTACATTCTCTTTCACTCAATTCCTTCCATTTGTGGAACTTTCCTATCCTTCAAGATTTCATCCTTTCACTTCCAATGTCCAATCCTACATCGAATTCCCATAAATTTTCAAAACTTCTTTGATATGTTGTCCATAACACTTCAACAAATTCTTGGGTTGCTATTAATGAACAAACTTGACCCTTGTAGCTACTCAAATTCCCTTTTCCTACCCAACAAACATCACTCATCTCAAGGGCATGACTCCAATTGTATATTTTAATGGTGGATGATGAGGGAGAGTAGGATCACCATGAATGCGGTGGTTGAGTTTCATCTGCCAATAATCCTTATGTAAGCTCTAGATTGTTCTATTTGAGTGAGAAACATCTTAGATGTAGATTTCATGGGTTACACATTTGTATTTAATGCTTCAACCTATGGAAGTACACTGATTTCCTATAGGTGATCAAGGATGGAAGAAATCACAATGATATATATAGATGTCGAAAAGATGTAAAAATGGTTGGTTGTCAAGCCAATTTTTTGATTGCATGTGATTCAAGGTGGTTCTAGGGCATCAAACATTGTAAGTCTGGTTTGTGATGGGATAGAATGCTTTTTGTAAATCATAGAAAGGGTATTCAATAGACATCATGTATGTAAATGGTATGTCTCCATGGCTATTTATAATTAATCATAGAAACCCTCAAATCTAGTTGTGAGTTTCCTTTTGCAACACTTGCTAGTATGAGTATAATCTAGGAGTTTGATTAATGTCAACAATATAATGCATTGTAAGCTTTCCTACAATGGTCTTACTTCTTGTTTCCCATAAGTTAGATGAATGTGTGACATTTTAATTTATTGCAAAGATTTTGTGATGGTCTCCTTATGTTGCACATGGGTAATTGTAGTATTGAGATGGTCATTAAGTATGTCTATTTACATGAAATGTCATTTGTGATTTGTATTTATATGCACATCTGGTTCCAATTATGGTTATGGTTTGTAGATGCATTTCCCTTCTTCTTCATAGTCCATGACTTTGTTACCCAATGGAGTAGGCATCAACCTAACTGGTGAGAAATCAAACATTTTCTATTTAATCAATCCCTCTATCCTCTTTAGATTAGAAATAGATTAGGTTTTCACATGCTTTCATGATTGATTATTACAAACTAGGGAACATCCTAAGTGACCTCAAACAATTAAAATGTTAGAGAATCATGTCATGCATGCCAATGACTTGCATTTGTGTATTAAATGCTAAGTTGATTCACTTTTGGGGATATCATGTTGTTATCATTTCTAGGTGCATATGCAAGGTTGTAGTTTTGGCTTAATTACATGTGTTTTATGTGTAGGTGGTTAGTTTGTGACCTAGTGACAATCTTTGGGGTCAAGTGTACATTAGATACAACTGCAATCTTCTCATCTTGTTTACCTTCTATTGTAATCAAATCCTATTAAGGATACCTCTAAGAACACTCACCTGAGTCTATCTAAGCTTGAAGTGAAGGAGAGACTATCCACTCTCAACAATTGGCCTTTAATCACTCATATTCTATTGACAAGTTGATTGATTCACCTTCAAGATGACAAGTCCTTGGCCTTGAAGTGAGTTGATCCAAGAGCTCTAGGAGAGTGAGGAACGATTTTAGGACCTAACACTTTCCATGTCTCTCTTCTTTCTATTTCAATTTACTACTTCACAACCTTCCTCAACTCTATATTTTTCTCTCTTCTACTAATTTATCTATTCACATGTTGCTACTACTCATAATGCACACACTTCTCTATCAAAACTTCATTCAAAATCCCACCTAAATCCATCACATGAATTTTCAATCTCTAATATGGTTCTCAAATCTTTGATTTGAGCAACAAAAATTATTTTTTACTAAAGGAATGACCCATGTGGAGTTTGAAAATTCACTAAACTCTTATACTTGCTTTGGCTAGCAATTAAATATGGTTGCTAGGAAGTGAAATGGTTCCAAAGACTAGTGCAATATTTTAAAGTTAGAATAGTTAGTCAAGAAATTAATGCTACCAACAAGTTATCCAACAACATGCCCCTACATTATAATTCTAGGGTTACAAAAATGTGAGCCCTTGTTCACTATCAAAACTATATTTCTATAAATCATGAATTGTGTGGCTACAAGTAAACTTGTAGTTAAACTGCCACATCTTAAATTTTCCACCTATGCATTTTTAACACAAGCCATTCTTTTTCCTCATCCTCCCACTTCATATGCAATTGAACCTCTTTCATGTATCGAACATACCTATTGTGATGTACTATCTTGAATCTCTCACTTCTCATAAAACTATCTCTCCATAGTGATATACAATGTGTGTATAGAATTTCATTCATCATAACATAAGGAATGGCTACAAAGGTGGATATTGGTTCAAAAACATCACCTAATGTATAGCTATCTTGTGACTGCTAGGAAATTATTCCACTCTAAAATTTTCCTTTCTTTTGCTACAACCTTTTATACATCTCCATGTCTAAGGGATCCACATGCATCTCTTTCTTGACAACTTCCAACAACTCATCAATTACTACTATATTAGTGTTTTCAACATAAATCTCTACCTTGTAATAGATTTCTACAGACCCATTTTTTTTCTCCTCAACTCCATTTACCATCTCTTTATTCTTACACTCCTCCACATCCTCATTTAGTATTTTGTATAGCAACTCTTCCATTAATTCCCCTTCACATTTATATTTGCCTACCTGAGCCTGAACTTTCACTTCCTCATCACCAACCTTTTCTATAGTACCACACCCATTAATATCCTCTAAGATGAGCATCCATTATTTAATTTGTGCCTCCTAATTTTCTACCTCTTCAGGTTTCTCCTCATTATCCTCTTCCTTTAATAAATTCTTTACACCAACAGGTTCCTTGTTGTCACCTTCTATCATGTCCACTTGCAACACCACTCTATTGTCGCTAGTTGTTTAAACTTGCAACATCACTTTGTTGTCATATGCTTGTTGGCAAGAGACACATTGGAGCCTCTTGATTGTTGTCATTGATGGCAACAAAGGTTATCCCTCACACCTGCAAGACATGATAGGTCCTCACCGAAAGTCAAATTGAAGAAGTGTTGAGGTCTGGTAAGCAAGAACAGAGCAGTCAGCAAGGTCCGACAGACAGGTCCGGATCTCTCAGTAGAAGTATCTCAGTGAAGTACAAATTTGGGGAAGTCAAGAGGAGTATCTTGACTGATAGATTCCAGGGTTTGAGCCTCCGGTGTGGAGAGGATAAAGAGATATGAATTCTTGAGTGTCAGGTTCCCAAGTGACAGTGTGAACAGAGGAAGAACTGACTGGCAGAACATCAGACTTTATTCCGGATGTGTTACTAATGATGGAAAAGGTTCTTAAGGCATAAGTTATGTTTGGCCAATGTGATTGATGAATTCTACAAGTATATCTTTGATCCGCATTACTTGGTAAGCAAGGATTCAGCTGACAGATCAGAGTTTGTGAAAAGATTGACTATTCTGGATGCCGACTAGAAAGGTGATGAAATCACTTGTGCAGATATATATATAAGATGGATTTAGTTGTGAGAGGTGTTGTGGTTGTGTGAAATGTGCAAAGAAAAGTAATAGACCCAAGTAAAAGCAGAAAGGAAGATTTGGTATGTGAAAGGAGAGCAGCATAAAAGAAGTGGAAAGATGAAGTGCAGCAAATCAGTATTCTGAGCCTAACCAGAACTGAACCTTAGCATATGTTGATGCTCCTTATCAGTTCAAGTACTATATTACACTCTTTATAAATTGTAGACACTGTGTCTCTTGTAGGCAGTGTGCCTTTTGTGAGCAGTGTGCTCGGGCAGTGAGCCCTAATTGGCAAGTGCCATTTTGTATTTCCATTCTTCTAATAGAGAATACAATCTTGGGTTAATCACCCTGTGGTTTTTCCCTTAACAGGGTTTCCACGTCAAAAATATTGTGTCATGTGTATTTCCATTTCATGGTTATGTTTTCTTATTTGAATTAATGTTGCATTGATTATTAAGAAAGTTAAGAAAGAAGAAAATAGTACGATAACTGATTCACCCCCCTCTCAGTTATCAACAATTGGTATCAGAGCCAAGTTCCCCCTAACAAAGTCTAACAGCTTGAGGAAGATCTAGGAATTCAAATGGATGTATATGGTTTAAGGGAGCAACTCAAGACTACTCTTGATGATCTTGAGCAGTCAAACTCTAAAGTCAATGAGTTAAAGGAAAGAGTCAAACAGGCTGATGATTTCATGAGAGAACTAAAAGACAAATTAAGTCTCTCTATGAAAAAGAGAAAGGAGCTACTTCAGCAATTAGCAAGACAAGGTGAAGCCAATGATACAAATGAAGATCTGAAGGAGAAAACCAAGTTATGTGAAAATTTATCAAAAGAAATCATTATGGTAAGACATGAAATGGAATCAGGAGTTATGAAGTTTACCCAAGAGGTTGAAGAGAAAAGAAAAACTGAAGATGATCTAAGACAATCCCTCAAGGAGAAATCAGAAGATTGCCACAAGATGGATAGAATCATTAGACATCTTGAATCTGATCTTGAAGATGCTAAAGATAATGAAGAAAAACTTGAGGATCAAATTGTCTCTCTTAAAAGGGATCTTCAAACAGCAAATGAATATAAAGAGAAATTCAAGATAAGTTCTGCTCAACTTGAAGTTCTCTTTGAAAGTCAAAAAGGGGTAGATGACAAGTGTGGTTTGGGATATGAGAAAGGAGAAAGCTCTGGATCTGATCAGAAGAATTTTGGATCAGAAAATCCAAGGAACAGGTCTAGAAGACCTTCGGCAAGGCAGCCTAATGCTCAAAGATATCCATCCTTCAATGGATACTGCCACAACTACAATAACTTTGGTCATAAAGCTAATTAGTGTAGAAAGAGAATGAATCAAACTAATTCATCCTTCTCTGGACAATGTTTCAACTGTAAAAGGTATGGACACAAATCTCATGAATGCAGAAATATGCAAATAAACAACTCATTTAATGGTAGATGTTTTGCATGCAATAGAATGGGTCATGTGGCTAATCAATGCAGATCAAGAAGATATCAATCAAATATGCAAAGAAATGTTGTTTGCCAAATTTGTAATAGATCCGGTCATATTGCAAAATTCTGTAGAAGCAAGAATCAGGACAAAAGAGGTCCGGTATATCATAATTAGAATCAAGATAAAGGAAAACAGAAAATGAATGCGGATGAAGTTCAAAGGGAGATGAACAAGATTTGGGTGAAGAAAAGTACAAAGAATATAGGGGATGGATCCGCACCAGACTCTGGTGCTGATATTCCTTCCAAAAATTAAAAAGTGAGCTCTGGCTTAGGGGGAGACACATTGAAAACCTTGTTCCCCCAGCCAGTCAATTGGTGCCGGAACTGGCACAAGGAGAGTTGCGGATTAAAGGGCTCATAAGAGAAACATCTAAGTAGACTATGATTAAGATTTGGATGATCCGGAAGATGTTTACATTCAAGATAGATCCGGTTCTTCAAGTCATCCAAATAAGGCAAACTGGAATGACTTAGGTTGAGCATTTATTGCAACTTGATATTAGGGTTTGCGAAGCAATATAAGGGTTTTCTCATTAAGCATTTGTCCATTCTGCTTTCAAGAAGAAACAAAAAGAAGCTCTGCAACAGAAATTCCTCAAGCCCATCAAAGATCATCTGCAGAATCTACTTCATCCAGCAATTGATTCGGCTCACTTCATGTAACCTAGAAGCGCAAAAGGTATTTTCCGTTCTTAATATCTCTCTGCAAATCCTTTGAAAGATGGATACACCGAATGTTGTGAAAATCTCTGATAGATCTCACCCTGAATTTAAGAAACATCCATACAAGTCATTGGAGGTAGATCCCCTAAGAGCATTCTCTAGTGTTTCACATGGTGTTTTGCACACAGAAGATATTAGGGCTTACATACACGCAAATATTGAAGAGTTTGGGGAATTCAAATTAAGAGATATCTATCACAAACAATTGATAGATGATGCTTTTGAGCTTAAACCAGAATATAAGGGCATCCAGGAGAAACATTTTGATCAGTTCATTCATTTCCCCTGCTTTGAAGAAGATGAATGGGTCCGGTATGTGTTGAGTAGGGTACATGACAACTTTCTATGGTTGAACAGACCTTACAAAATTACCAAGGAGGCAATTAGGGCAGTAACTAGTTTACACTCCTCCGGAGGAATACCTGTCCTCAAATCTATCAAATAAAACATTGTAACTGAGGCCACCGGATCAAAATTTGATAAGAGGGCAATGACCATTGAAGATATTACTAACCCGGATATCAAGTTTGCATCTATGATAATGGGATACAAGATATATCACTCCAATAGGGAGAATTCAGTATCCGGAACTGCAATATATACTGCCTATGAGATGCTGAGAAAGAATGTAGAATATGATCTCTGTGAACTTCTTTTGAGCCAATTAATGGAAAACATACAGAAGATCAAAAGGGACAAAAAGAACTCCTTTAAATATGGTGGACTAATATTATGTTTATTTTTCTACTTCATGAATGAGCTGCCCAAATCAAATGGATGGGTATGGCAAAATAACAAACCGGTAGCAACTCAGATCAAAGATTACTTGCATGAACTTGGGGATGCTAAGGTAAGGAATACAACTCTGTGGGGTTACTTCAAGCACTTTCAAAATTCAATGCAAATCAGAGAAAGAATCCCCAAATCAGTAGTTGAGAAATACAAGGAACAGTGTGCTTCATGGTAGACACTGATCAATGCCTAATGGAGGCAGTAGAGCCAAGGATAGTCTGGATCATGCCTATGGGGTATGAAGTTGATGAACAAATTGTAGAGCTGCATGTTCAACACATGCTCAGTCAGCCAAAGGACCCAAAAGCAGAAAGATTTGGAACCTTTGAAGAACTAAGTGTGAAAATTCATATAGAGCTCAGACAACCGGAAATAAAGAGGAAAGTAAGAAAAGAAGTTGAAGATGTTGCAAAAGGCTTTGGTATATTAAAGGAGGCACTTGATGCCAACAGGAAAATGATGGAAAGGGCCGAGGAAGAAAAGAAAAAGGTAGAAAAGAAAAGTAAGGAAAGTGCTCTGGTAGAATCTTCCACCTAGACAAGATCATCAAAGAGATCAACACTTGTCACAGCCAAAAGCTCAAGGACATCAAAACCGGAAGTCTAGGCATCTGGAAAAGGAGAAAAGAGAACAAAGAAAAAGTCAACAAGGTCCTATGTTAGCCTAAAGGATGATGAAGAAACTGAATCAGATGAGGAGATAAAGAAACTAAAGAAGAAGAAGAAATCATCCGGTGAACACTCTATCGGTCAAGGAGAAGAAGAGAAGGAAGAGGAATTTGTTGAAAAACCCACTCTATCCTTAGATGTTGTAGTAAAAGCAGTCACTGTGGATGGGAACCTGCAACCCTTAATAGAATTCTATGATGCATATAATGAAGCAGATAAAAACATTCTGGAGGAAGCCACAGTCAAGTTTTTGAACACTTACAATAAAGCTTTTATTGAAATTATCTCTCTAATTCCCAAAAGCTTAGAGAAAAGGCTTGAAATGAGGAAGAACAATGCTCAAGAAAAAGATCTCAAGATCTGGGAACAGGTCGCCATTCAGCTCTTCCCTTCAATCTTTCTGCAGTAAATGAATATGATCTTCAAAGATTGCAAGGATGAGTTCTAGAGCAAAGCCAGGATGAATCAGCTCATGCTTGGTGAAACTGACAAAGTGGCAAGAGAGACTGAAGAGATCCTCTGAAATTCTCTTAAAAAGTTCAACATTCCCATCACAGAGGACTCTGGTGAAAGTAAAGACAAGGGCTCAGAATCCTCTACTCCGATAGAGGTGGCTCATGAACAAACAAATATCTCTCCTCTGGTTTCCCCTACAGTCTCCGGATCTAAAGGAGAAGAAAGAATACAGGAGAAAGAACCAGAGGTGAAAGAAAAAGAAGGTGACAATACCAAGGTTGCAGAAGGAGAGACGACTTCAACAGAGAAGACCACAACTGCTAGTGGTAAGAATGTAGAAGGAGAGAAAGCTCCAAGAGACAGCTCTAAGAATGCAGAAGAAAAGAAAAATCTATCTCCGACAAGAGACACTGCAAAAACTGTCCAAGAATTCTTGAACAAAGAAACAATGGAGATTGATGAACCAGAGCTTTTACAAGGACCATTTAATTTTGATTCTCTTTCTCCGGTATAGACAATGAAGATAGCTTCATTTGCTAATGCAAAGGCTAAAGAAAAACTCCTAAAGTCTCACATGGAAGACTGTGAGTTGATAGAAGCTGCTTCCGGAGTGCTAGAAAAGATTATGCCATCATTTCAGAAGGATCCCACAGCCTCCTCATCCGGTAATCTCAAAACTCTAGTCAATAGTGTTAGCACACATTTTGATTCCCTAGAGAAGTCAGCAGAAGATAAGGTCCTGGTAAGTGTAGGAAGATGGGGGGCCAAAAAGGGGTCTTAAGTGGCCACTTTTTTCTAAAATCAGGAAATACTGGCCTTGGATGAGAAATTGAGCATAGTTACACTCAAAATTTGGAGATGCAACCAAAACAATGTTCGTAGTGCTCCGAGTCTACTTTCTAAACTACTATTTTTTTTGAAAATGGCATAGAGTAAGGGGTTCAAAAGAGGGAGCCACAGAAATTGGTGTTGTTTCTGTCAAAAAAACATAACATAGCATGTTTTGTGGCTCCCTCAAAAGGTCAACTTTTTTTTGGTAATTTTAAAATCGCTTCGGTGAGAAATTAGCTAATAGCATGTAGTTTATGCCTGATTTTTCTGATAATTGTTTGATGAATATTTGATTTTTTACTAATTTTCAAAGTGGACACATCCTAAAAAATAGAATTTTGGCCGTGCTACCCCTATAAATTTTGAAAACTAATCGAAAATCATTTTTTTCTTTTTTTAATATTTGTAGAATGGAGTCTAGTTTCTAAATATGTAATTTTTTTGAAATTTCAATGAATAGTTAATTTACAATAAAAAAAAGACCAAACAGTGGTTTTTGCCCAAAAACAGACACACAAACAAAAGAAATTAAAGATGAAAGGCTTAACATTGTTAAATGTGAAAAAAATTACATTGTCAGATAGCTGAGAGAAAGCTTAACATTACCCAGGTGTTTGATTTGTTTGACCTTGAAACACATGCAAATCTGAGGGTTAGCACGAACGAAATTATGTAAAATCTTGAAGAATATGGAAAAACACGTTTGTTACTGTTCAAAAGGCACTTCAAGCCTTTGGGTTGGAAATCCAAAGCAAATCCCAAGCCCAAGGCTTGGGATTCCCAAAGCAAGACATAATGCGCTCGCGTTATTCTTTTCTTTGCATTTTTCCTTTTCCACAAAAGTTTGTGTTGTTTTTCATGTTTTAAATAATGCAAGCGCGTTATGTTCAACTTAAATTTTTTTATGTTTAAGGCTACTAATCATGTATGTATGTATGCCTGTATGTATGTATGTATGTATGTATGTATGCCTGTATGTATGTATGTATCTATGTAGGCCTATATGTATGTATGTATAGTGTCGAGGGTAGAGGAGGGTAGAGATGGGAGTGAGCCAGATAGGGGAGGAGAGGGGTGGATAAGGATTGAGTGATTAAGGTTTAAGGTTAAGGGTTGAACATTTAGGGATAGGATTTAGAGTTTAGGGATAAGGGATTAGAGTTTAGGACCTTGAGGGATTAGGGTTTAGGGTTGAGGCTTTAGGGATAGCGTTTAGGGTTAAGGGTCGAGGGATTAGGGTTAAGGTAGAGTGTTGAGGATAGAGGGATTAGGGATAGGGTTTAGGGTTGAAACTTTAGGGTTGAGGGATTAGGGTTTAAGGTATAGTTTAGTAGTTCTTGTGGATAGAGCTAGTAAACAATGGGAGATTATTTGTCTATTTCATAACAATATACCTCCCCTAAGTGCGGGGTGGACAACAAGAAACATAGATGTACCCCAATGCAAAGCTTTTCTCATAATGATCATCCTTCTGATTTCAACTGTTAATTACTCACTGTGGATGTACCATATGCAAAGCTTTTCTCATAGTGTGTACACCTATTGGCATAATGAACCCCAGATGGGCCAGAAAAACATGCCATATAACATTACTAACATTAAAAAAGTTCATAGCTGTTTTTCTGACATATTCTTGCAACTCAAATATCTTTAAGAGAAGAGTGTCAAAAATGATGGGTTTAACAACCTAACATAAGGCAAAGTAGTTTTGTTGGGTTTAGGGATAGGGTTTAGGGTTTAGGGTTGAGGGATTAGGGTTTAGGGTTGAGGGATTATGGTTTAAGGTATAGTGTTGAGAGTTGAGGGTTTAGGGATAGGGTTTAGGGTTGAGGGATTAGGGTTTAGGGTTGACGGATTAGGGTTTAATGTTGAGAGTTGAGGGTTGAGGGTCGAGGGTTTAGGGATAGGGTTAATGGTCAAGGGATTAGGGTTAAAGTAGAGTGTTGAGGGTAGAGGGATTAGGGATAGGGTTTAGGGTTGAAGGTTTAACGATTGAGGGTTGAGGCTTTAGGGCTGAGGGTTAAGGGATTGGGGTTTAAAATATAGTGTTGAGCGTTGAGGGTTTATGGATAGGTTTTAGGGTTTAATTTTCAAGGGTTAAGGGTTGAGGGATAGTGTTTAGGGTTTAGGGATAAGGGATTAGGGTTTAAGGTATAGTGTCGAGGGTTGAGGGTTTAGGAATAGGGATAGGGATAGAGTTTAGGGTTTAGGGATGAGGGATTAGGGTTGAGGGTTGAGGGATTAGGGTTTAAGGTATAGTGTTAAGGGTTGAGGGTTTATTAATAATGTTTAGGGTTGAGGGTTGATGGATTAGGTTTTAGGGTTGATGGATTAGGGTTTAAGGTATAGTGTTGAGGGTTTAGGGTTTAGGGTTGATAGATTAGGGTTTAGGGTTGACGGATTAGGGTTTAATGTCAAGGTTAGGATTAGAGTGTCGAGGGTAGAGGGATTAGGGACAGGGCTAAGGGTTGAAGGTTTAAGGATTGAGGGTTGAGGCTTTAGGGATGAGGGTTTAAGGCTTAAGATATAGTGTCAAGTGTTGAGGGTATAGGGATAGGGTTTAAGTTTTAAGGGTTAAGGGATAGGGATTAGGGTTTAAGGTATAGTGTTGAGGGTTGATGGTTTAGGGATAGGGTTTAGGTTTGAGGGATTAGGATTTAGGGTTGATGAATTAGGGCTTAATGTTTAGAGTTGAGGGTTGAGGGTTGAGGGTTGAGGTTGAGGGATAGGGTTAATGGTCAAGGGATTAGGGTTAAATAAGAGTGTCGAGGGTAGAGGGATTAGGGTTTAAGGTATAGTATCGAGCATGTTGAGGGTCTAGGAATAGGGATAGCGTTTAGGGTTTAGGGATGAGGGATTAGAGTTGAGGGATGACGGATGACAGATTAGGGTTGAGGGTTGAGGGATTAGGGTTTAGGGACAAGGTTTAGGGTTAGGGTCGAGGGATTAGGGTTTAAGGTATAGTGTTGAGGGTTTAGGGATAGGATTTAGGGTTGAGGGATTAGAGTGAAGGGTTGAGGGATTAGGATTTGACGTTGAGAGTTGAGGGTTTAGGGTTTAGGGTTTAGGGTTAAGGTTGAGAGTTGAGGGATCAGAGTTAAGGGTTGAGGAATTAGGGTTTGATGTCAAGGGTTGAGGGTTGAGGTTCAAGGGTCAAGGGTTTAGGGATAGGGTTGAGGTTCAAGGGATTAGGGTTAAAGTAGAGTGTGGAGGGTGTAAGGATTAGGGATAGGGTTGGAGGGTTTAGGGATAAGGGATTAGGGTTTAAGGTATAGTATCGAGTCTGTTGAGGGTTTAGGAATAGGGATAGCATTTAGGGTTTAGGGATGAGGGATTAGAGTTGAGGGATGATGGATTAGGGTTGAGGGTTGAGGGATTAGGGTTTAGGGATAAGGTTTAGGGTTGAGGGTTGAGGGATTAGGGTTTAAGGTATAGTGTTGAGGGTTGAGGGTTTAGGATTAGGGTTTAGGGTTGACGAATTAGCATTTAATGTCGAGGTTAGGGTTAGAGTGTCGAGGGTAGAGGGATTAGGGATAGGGTTTAGGGTTGAAGGATTGAGGGTTGAGGCTTTAGGGATGAGGATTTAAGGCTTAAGATATAGTGTCAAGTGTTGAGGGTGTAGGGATAGGGTTTAAGTTTTAAGGGTTAAGGGTTGAGGGATAGGGATTAGGGTTTAAGGTATAGTGTTGAGGGTTGATGGTTTAGGGATAGGGTTTAGGTTTGAGGGATTAGGGTTTAGGGTTGATGAATTAGGGTTTAATGTTGAGGGATTAGGGTTTAAGGTATAGTATCGAGTCTGTTGAGGGTGTAGGAATAGGGATAGCATTTAGGGTTTAGGGATGAGGGATTAGAGTTAAGGGATGATGGATTAGAGTTGAGGGTTGAGGGTTGAGGGATTAGGGATTAGGGTTTAGGGATAAGGTTTAGGGTTAGGGTTGAGGGATTAGGGTTTAAGGTATAGTGTTGAGGGTTTAGGGATAGGGTTTAGGGTTGAGGGATTAGAGTGAAGGGTTGAGGGATTAGGATTTGACGTTGAGGGTTTAGGGTTTAGGGTTTAGGGATAGGGTTGAGGGATCAAAGTTAAGGGTTGAGGGATTAGGGTTTGACGTCAAGGGTTGAGGGTTGAGGTTTGAGGGTCAAGGGTTTAGGGATAGGGTTGAGGTTCGAGGGATTAGGGTTAAAGTAGAGTGTGGAGGGTGTAAGGATTAGGGATAAGGTTGGAGGGTTTAGGGATAAGGGATTAGGGTTTAAGGTATAGTATCGAGTCTGTTGAGGGTTTAGGAATAGGGATAGCATTCAGGGTTTAGGGATGAGGGATTAGGGTTGAGGATTGAGGGATTAGGATTGAGGGTTGAGGGATTAAGGTTTAAGGTATAGTGTCAAGGGTTGAGGGATTAGGTTTTAGGGTTGATGGATTAGGGTTTAAGGTATAGTGTTGAGGGTTGAGGGTTTAGGGTTGACGGATTAGGGTTTAGGGTTGACGAATTAGTGTTTAATGTCAAGGTTAGGGTTAGAGTGTCGAGGGTAGAGGGATTAGGGATAGGGTTTAGGGTTGAAGGTTTGAGGATTGAGGGTTAAGGCTTTAGGGATGAGGGTTTAAGGCATAAGATATAGTGTCAAGTGTTGAGGGTATAGGGATAGGGTTCAAGTTTTAAGGGTTAAGGGTTGAGGGATAGGGATTAGGGTTTAAGGTATAGTGTTGAGGGTTGATGGTTTGGGGATAGGGTTTAGGTTTGAGGGATTAGGGTTTAGGGTTAATGAATTAGGGTTTAATGTTGAGAGTTGAGGGTTGAGGTTTGAGTGTTTAGGGTTTAGGGTTCAAGTTTTAAGGGTTAAGGGTCGAGGGATCAGAGTTAAGGGTTGAGGGATTAGGGTTTGACGTTGAGGGTTGAGTACATTGAGGTTTGAGGGTTAAGGGTTTTGGGATAGGATTAACGGTCGAGGGATTAGGGTTAAAGTAGAGTGTCGAGGGTATACGGATTAGGGATAAGGTTAGAGGGTTTAGGGATAAGGGATAAGGGATTAGGGTTTAAGGTATAGTATCGAGCCTGTTGAGGGTCTAGGAATAGGGATAGCATTTAGGGTTTAGGGATGAGGGATTAAAGTTGAGGGATGATGGATTAGGGTTGAGGGTTGAGGGATTAGGGTTTAGGGATAAGGTTTAGGGTCGAGGGTTGAGGGATTAGGGTTTAAGGTATAGTGTTGAGGGTTTAGGGATAGGGTTTAGGGTTGAGGGATTAGAGTGAAGGGTTGAGGGATTAGAGTGAAGGGTTGACGGATTAGGATTTGACATTGAGGGTTGAGGCTTCAGGGTTTAGGGTTTAGGGATAGGATTGAGGGTCGAGGGATCAGAGTTAAGGGTTGAGGGATTAGGGTTTAACGTTGAGGGTTGAGTACATTGAGGTTTGAGGGTTAAGGGTTTCGAGATAGGGTTGAGGGTCGAGGGATTAGGGTTAAAGTAGAGTGTCAAGGGTATAAGGATTAGGGATAGGGTTGGAGGGTTTAGGGATAAGGGATTAGGGTTTAAGGTATAGTATCGAGCCCATTGAGGGTCTAGGAATAGGGATAGCATTTAGGGTTTAGGGATGAGGGATTAGAGTTGAGGGATGACGGATTAGGGTTGAGGGTTGAGGGATTAGGGTTTAAGGTATAGTGTTGAGGGTTTAGGGTTGAGGGATTAGAGTGAAGGATTGAGGGATTAGGATTTGACGTTGAGGGTTGAGGGTTGAGGCTTTAGGGTTTAGGGTTTAGGGATAGGGTTAAGGGTCGAGGGATCAAAGTTAAGGGTCAATGGATTAGGTTTTGATGTTGAGGGTTGAGGTTCGAGGGTCGAGGGTTTAGGGATAGGGTTGAGGTAGACAAGGAGTGACTGAGAGACATAGAGAGGGGAGAGGTAGAGAGGTGAGGGGGAGAGATAAGTGAGATATAGAACATGAGCTAATGGAACTAGAGGTGAGATATTGTAAAGGTGCGATCGAAGGTGAGATAGGCACAAATATTAATGGATCAATCTATAGCAGGACAAAATGTGAGCCAGTAAACAATGGGAGATTATTTGCCTATTTCATAACAATATACCTCCCCCTAAGTGCGGGGTGGACAGCAAGAAACATAGATTTAGGGTTTAGGGATAGGGTTTAGGGATAGTGTTGAGGGTTGAGGGTTTAGGGTTGAGCAATTAGGGTTTAGGGTTGATGGATTAGGGTTTAATGTTCAGAGTTGAGGGTTTAGGAATAGGAATAGCGTTTAGGGTTTAGGGATGAGTGATTAGGGTTGAGGGTATACAATAAATAAACTAGAATTTAGGCAGGGTTGGGAAAATTTTGTGAATCATCATGGGTTGGAGATTGGAGATTTTGCTATGTTCAAGTACATATCCAAGTCATATTTTAAGGTTAAGATATTTCAAAGAACAGGGTGTGTGAAAAATATCAATGCTCTTCAGCTTATGAATACCAACATTGATACAAATAAAAGATGCCCTTTTTCTAACAGAATATGCAGTTCAAGTCAACTAATGGGCAGCAAGTTGCTGAATGAATTGGTTTCTGATGGGGAAAACAACAATGATGTTGAATCAATGGAAGAAAATCAAAATTAGGGTTGAGGGTTGAGGGATTAGGGTTGAGGATTGAGAGTTGAGGGATTAGGGTGTAGGGTATAGGGTATAGGGTAGAGGTTTGAAGGTTGAGGGATAATATTCAAGGTTGAGTGTCCAAGGTTAAGTGTAAAGGGTATATAGGGTTTAAGGGTTTAAGGTTTGAGGGATTAAGGGTTTAAGAGTTGAGGGATTAGGGTTTAAGGCATAGTGTCGAGTGTAGAGGGTTTAGAGACAAGGTTTATGGTTAAAGGTTTAAGGGTTGAAGGTTGAGGCTTTAGGGCTGAGGGTTAAGGGATTAGGGTATAAGGTATAGTGTTGAGGGTAGAGGGTTTAGGGATAGGGTTTAGGATATAAGGTTTAAGGGTTGAGGGTTGAGGCTTTAGGGATAGGGTTTAGTGTTTAGGTTAAGTGAGACACCTAGATGACTAAGGACAGATGAAGAGGCAGACAAGGAATGATTGAGAAACCTAGAGAGGGGAGAGGTAGAGAGGTGAGTGGGAGATAGAGGTGAGAGATAGAGAGGTGCGGGGAGAGATAGAATAAAATGAGAGAGTGAAGTTGACAACTTGAGGGAAAGATGGGTAAGGAGGAGGGAGAGAGGTGGAGAGGAAGGGAAATATCTAGAGAGCCCTGAGAGATATAAAAGTGAGAGACCTACAACCTATGGAGAGAGGGGTGAGAGAGATAGGGGAGAGATGGGGGTGAGGCAGATAGGGGAGGAGAGGGGTGGATAAGGGTTAAGGGTTTAAGGCTTTAGGGTTTAGGGTTTAAGGGTTGAGGGTTTAAGGGTTGAGGTATTAAGGGTCTAAGGGTTGAGGGATTAGGGTTTAAGGCATAGTGTCAAGGGTTGAACCCTAATCCCTCAACCCTCGACACAATACCTTAAAACCCTAATCCCTCAACCTTGGGGTTCAAGGTATAGTGTCGAGGGTTGAGGGATTAGGCTTCAACCCTCGACACTATACCTTAAACCCTAATCCCTCAACCCTTAGACCCTTAAACCCTCAACCCTTAAACCCTAAACCCTCAACCCTTATCCACCCCTCTCCTCCCCTATCTGCCTCACTCCCATCTCTCCTCTATCTCTCTCACCCCTCTCTCCCTAGGTTGTAGGTCTCTCACTTGTATATCTCTCAAGGCTCTCTAGATATTTCCCTTCCTCTCCACCTGTCTCCCTCCTCCTTACCCATCTTTCCCTCAAGTTGTCAACTTCACTCTCTCATTTTATTCTATCTCTCCCCTCACCTCTCTATCTCTCACTTCTATCTCCCCCTCACCTCTACCTCTCCCCTTTCTAATTTTCTTAGTCACTCCTTGTCTACCTCTCCATCTGTCCTTAGCCATCTAGGTCTCTCATTTAACCTTAAACCCTAAACCCTATCCCTAAATCCTCAACCCTTAAAACTCAAATCCTAAACCCTATCCCGAAACCCTCAACCCTCGACACTATAACTTAAACCCTAAACCCTATCCCTAAAGCCTCACCCCTCAACCCTTAAACCTTAAACCCTAAACCCTCTACCCTCGACACTATACCTTAAACCCTAATCCCTTAACCGTCATCCCTAAATCCTCAACCCTCATCCCTTAAACCTTCAACCCTAAACCCTCTACCCTCGATAGTATGCCTTAAAGCCTAATCCTTCAACCATTAAACCCTCGACCCTTAAACATTGGGCAAACTTTTGCAAAAAAGAAAAAAATGCAAAGAAAACAATAACGCGCTCGCGTTATAACGCGAGTGCGTTATGCTAGCTTTATAATGCGCTCACATTATAGCGCGAGCGTGTTATGGTTTTGTGTTGCCGAGCCAAAGGATCGGCAACACCAAGCCATAACGCGAGCGCGCTATAATGTGAGCACGTTATAACGCGCTCACGTTATGGATTTAAAAAAAGTTTTAAGAATTTGGCCACTTTTTGGCCCCCCATCTTTGTGCACTTACCCTCCAGAAGGAATTTCTTGCAAAAAGATTATCAGAGGTACAAGGGTTGATAATTAATGATAGGAGAAATATGAATATTGGGATAAAGAGCTTAGAAAATGCTCTTAAAGATGGTGGAGAAGTATACAAATTTTGTATATCCTGGTCTAAAACAACAGTAGAGATTGAGAAGAAAATGAAAGAATAGGAGGATAAACTGATAAAGCTTTCTCAAAATTTTGATCCACTTACTACATCCATCATAAATCAAGAATGTCAAATGGTTGTAGTTTTGAATGAAATTAAGAAGCTTGAAAAAGAGAAGAAAAATAGAATCAGTAGGTTGAGTGAGTTCAGAGGGATAATTGTCCCTAAGTTAGAGGCCATGCATGAAGCCATAAATGAAGCTCAAATCATAGCCCGGACCAATGACCCAACAGATCTAAAAAGGGCAGATGTGTTTGCATTCCTGTTGAGCGGTCATTTATCAATTTTGGACAGAATGAAGCAAAGTTGGGCTACAAAATTTACTCAATTGAAGACAACTTTTGCAGACATACTTCAATATATGTAAGTATGCCATATGTATATACTTATGTGGCTAAGTATAATTGAATTTTTTGAAAGTTTTGGTATGCGGACCCTACCCTTTGCCATTGATGTCAAAGGAGGAGTGAGGAGAAGTGAAAAATGTTGTAGCTAGCTAAGGGGGAGCTCTGAAAAATGTACATAAAGACGGAGCATCAACTAAGGGGGAGTATAGTATAACACTTAGTCATTTTTCACTAAGTGTTGTCATCAATGCCAAAGGGGGAGATTGTTGGCAAGAGACACAATGGAGCCTCTTGATTGTTGTCATTGATGGAAACAAAGGTTATCCCTCACATCTGCAAGACATGATAGGTCCTCACCGGAAGTCAGATTGAAGAAGTGTTGAGGTCTGGTAAGCAAGAACAGAGCAGTCAGTAAGGTCCGACAGACAGGTCCGGATCTCTCAATAGAAGTATCTCAATGAAGTGCAGATTTGGGGAAGTCAAGAGGAGTATCTTGACTGATAGATTCCAGGGTTTGAGCCTCCGATGTGGAAAGGATAAAGAGATATGAATGCTTGAGTGTCGGGTTCCCAGGTGACAGTGTGAACAGAGGAAGAACTGATTGGCAGAACATCAGACTTTATTCTGGATGTGTTACTGATGATGGAAAAGGTTCTTAAGGCATAAGTTATGTTTGGCCGATGTGATTTATGAATTCTACAAGTATATCTTTGATCTGCATTACTTGTTAAGCAAGGATTCAGCCGACAGATCAGAGTTTGTGAAAAGATTGACTATTCTGGATGCCGACTAGAAAGGTGATGAAATCACTTGTGCGGATATATATATAAGATGGATTTAGTTGTGAGAGATGTTGTGGTTGTGTGAAATGTGTGAAGAAAAGCAATAGACCCGAGTAAAAGCAGAAAAGAAGATTTGGTATGTGAAAGGAGAGCAGCATAAAAGAAGTGGAAAGATGAAGTGCAACAGATCAGTATACTAAGCCTAACCGGAACTGAACCTCAGCATATGTTGATGCTCCTTATCAGTTCAAGTACTGTATTACACTCTTTATAAATTGTAGACAGTGTGTCTCTTGTAGACAGTGTGCCTTTTGTGAGCAGTGTGCTCGGGCAGTGAGCCCTAATTGGCAAGTGCCATTTTGTATTTCCATTCTTCTAACAAAGAATACAATCTTCGGTTAATCACCTCGTGGTTTTTCCCTTAACAGGGTTTCCACGTCAAAAATATTGTGTCATGTGTATTTCCATTTCATGTTTATGTTTGCTTATTTGAATTAATGTTGCATTGATTATTAAGAAAGTTAAGAAAGAAGAAAATAGTAGGATAACTGATTCACCCCCCCTCTCAGTTATCAACAATGCTATCACTACTTGCAACATCTAGATCGATGATCCTCTTGTGTTGTCACTACTTGTAGCATCTCTCTTGGAACACCCTATTCACTCTTTGCCTTCACTTGTGCCATTGTGGAGGCTTCACTATCAACATATCCATCTGCATGGTTAGTTCCCTTTGCTATGGGTACTTGCATCATTTTAGAAATAACAATAAATATTACTACTTGCAACCTCACATTTAGGTTCTTTTGTAACTTCATCTACTAGTGGCTCTTAGCAACATGTGCAACTTCATATTCAGATTTTCTAAAAAAAATCTTATCTATCAATAACAATGTTCTCAAGTTGCTATTAATGGAGTGAGAATATACTTTATTCCATTATTTACCAAATTATAAATATTTTCCCTACCATTATGGACAACTTTCTTATCATACTACCACAAAATTCTCAAAATTATAGGAAACGCATCCATAGAAATTACATCACACAACACTTGGTCTTCATAGGTGCCTATTTGGAACTTTACTAGACATTGTTGGTTCACCAATACTTGATGACCTCTTTGTAACCAAGACACTTGATATGGATTAGGATAAGCTACCCTTCTTAGCCCTAAATTTTTTACCATCTCAAAATAAACTAAATTATCTATGCTCCCACTATCAATTATGACCTTGCAACACTTACCTCTTGCCTTACGCATGTTCCTAAAAAGGCTTCTTTCCTACATAGGTTCATTCTCCCTTTTTGGCTATGCTCCCCGAAGTTTCGGGGATGAGGATGGGGACGGGGGGACAAGTTTCGGGGACGGCATTTTTTTTGGCCATTTTTTAGGGGATGGTAGGGGACGGCTACTAAAAAATAAGATTTTTTTTAAAATATAGGGAAATTTCAAATATTTATATGATAACAATGATAAGGCATTCATTATAGACATTATAGAACCTTAAAAAATGAATACATAACAATAACATTACACTTGAACTTAGTTTTCAACTTGTCACATGAGAATTGGCAAACAAATAAACAAAATTTAATTGTTTTCAATGACAATCTGCATATATTATATCAAAATGCCCAAAGGCTACAAGTTTCAACAACAAAATGACAAAAACATAAAGAATATATGGCTATCCCCAATCAGCCTCTCCTAAAACTATTATTAACCTCTTCAAACTATTGTTGCTCCTCTTTCTCCTTTCAAACTACTGTTGTTCACCAATACAAAATGTGAAAATGAGTTGTGTTTTTTTTTTCTTTTTGGTTGATATGATCTCTATTTTAGGTTTAGGGTATGTTTAAAGGGATGTAGGGGTCCTTGTGGGCCCCCCATCCCTTTTTTTAATTTAAAAAAATGTGTTTTTTAAAAAAATATGTTGCAAAAGTATTCGGGAACGCAGGGGACGTCCTGGTCGTCCCCTGCGTCCCCAAATTTTTAGGGGACGTCCCTGGGGAAGGGGGGATGGGTAGGGGATATTTCCTACCCATCCTCGCATCCCCAAAATGTCCCCAGTATGGGTACGGGGGGTTTTGGGGCAGGGGACACATCCCCATGGAGCATAGCTTTTTGGTGGTTTTAGTAGTGTCCTCTTCATCATTAGGGATTCACCAGATGCTTTGATTTCTTTGTGCACACTTAGATGAAATGTTGTTTATTTTATTCAACCAAATAACATGACTTTAGAGCTCACTTCTCCTACTGTACTTGTAAGCATTCAACCACTTTATGGCCCACTTTCCCACACTTGTAGCATTCACCCATGAAACCTTCACTTTTCATTTGATAAAATCTACCTTGTTGAGTACACCTTCTCTCTTACTTCATAGCTATTTTGTTATTGTAAGTGGGGTTGTCCTCTTCATCTTGGCTATACCTTCTTTTAGCTATGCACATTTTTCCTTCATTATCCTCAATAGATTCTCTTTCTCTAAAAAATATTCCCTTGTTGCTAGCCAAACCCTGTTGTCTTCTTAATAAATTTTCCTTTGCATTTAATGGATATGTGTAGGCCTCCTTAATGGTTCATTGTATACTCAACCTCAATCCATTAACATATTGTGCCACCTTCTCAAGTTCCAACTCTCAGTGACTTGCCCTAATGGATATTTTGTAAAACTTCTTGGTGTAGCTATTCACACATAGCTCCTTTTACCATGAGTTCTACAACATCTTTAACAACTCTAGTTAATATTCACTTGGTAAAAATTTGGTCTTCATTTTCTTCATCATACTATCCCATTAAATGATTTTCTCTCTAATATTTCCCCTTCATTTGGCTTGCACCTCTTTCCACCAAATTATAGCATGTCCTTTTAATTGAGCTTGTTTAACTTTCACTCTCCTTGGATTTTCTATTTCATCATACTCAAAATTTTCTTTCGCTTCTGTTATCTAATCAATTAATTCATCTAGTTCTCTAGGCTCCTTAAGAAGCATGGTCTGCTCCATCTCTACTCCCCTTCCAATTTTTTAAATTGCTTGAATGAGCCTCTTTTCCCTTGCATTCATTTTATTCCATACTTCATTTTTTGTGTTGTTGCCTCAACTCCTTCATCATCTTCACTATTACTATTAGCGCCTTCATGTGCCCAATCTCTTCTTGAATTCCCCTCAAAGGCTTCCACTCTAGCCTGTATTCCTCTTAAAATTTATAATACTTCATTCATTCTACTTGTATCTTCTGTTGATACAACAATCTCTACCATTCTTTCTCCTAGTGACATCTCACTATCCTTACTCACTACAACTCTTCTAGTTGGAACCTTCTTTTCTATAAGGACACAGCCAAACATAGCCTATGCCTAGTTGGACTTTAAGCAACTCCAAACCATAGACAATATACTTCTTTTTAGAGTTGTTTCCCAGTCTAACACCATGCTAATATCACCATAGACCACTTACAATGTTGAGATTACACCAACCTCCCTATATTTAGTCATTGAAAGTAGTTAATTGTTGCAAGTAGACTGCTATCCAAACACTCAAATGTTGTTGTAAGTTTCTATTCACCAAGATACTTTATTAGTTGCTACAAGTGACTATAATCAAATTTCATGTTGATCTCTATCATTGCAAGTTATAATAACACAAAAGTACTTCCACTCCATATGAAATCAACACATACATTCACACATATACATATATGACTCCCAAAGCACAATACAACTCATATACACTACCCAAACAACCCACTCTACACGTTTATCAACATATCACCACAAACAAGCTCATTACATAATGGGTTAGCAAAATGATATAAAAAATAGAGGACTTAGGCTCACAAGCACACATCAACATTAATCACACAAAGCAGGGCTATAGTTGCATGGGCAATGATACTTCTAATTATAGTGACTCATATTTATTTGAAAATAAATGATATTTTGACTTTTTTTGACTAATCATACGTGGTATGGATGCATACATGATAATCATACATATATATTTGATGGGCATAAGTACATTTTGTATAAAGCTTTTGCCTATCACACGTAACATCAAGTATATGGATATTATCACGATTAATCTTTTCCAGAACGTATAAATTGGTAAGTCAGAAATAGTAAAAATTCTAATATGATTCTAATATATAAAAATAGGATAACTATTTACTTTTTTTTTTTGTTAGGAATAGAAAATAAAATTACTATTTTAATTATTATCCATTTGGACAGATTCTTCTGGACCTCTTTTTTGGTTATGTAACACAAATTCTGAGGGAATAGAAGATCAAGTTTTAGGGGCAACCAGTCTGTGAATTAAACATCATATGAGTTTGAATCACTAGGACACCACTCTACTTTAACATCATCCACTTCAATGGTCAAACAGTGAATAGCAATTTTACACCTCATTCACGACAAAAAGTGGTAAATATTTATCCTTTTTTATCAAGACCAAAATTAACCTTTAACTGTTGAAGTTGATGTTGTTTAAAAATAGCCCTGAGACACACTATAACTAAGACATGAGCTGAGGCTCAATATGTGAGATCTAGTTGTTAGCCTTTTCAATATGTCTTTTCCCAAGTTGCTTCTAAATTTATTTGGAGACGGAGCAGAAGCTTCAGCAACCACCACTGCTGTTACAATTTTGGTGGTGGTGTGGATTTTCTAGACTTTCTGGGCAGAGAAAAGAAGCAACAAGATTGCCACCTGGCCCTGCTCCCTGGCCTATCGTGGGAAATTTCCTTCAGTTGGGAAAGCTTCCCCACCGTACTTTTGAAAACATTGCCAAGAAATATGGGCCCATTATCTCACTGAAATTGGGTTCTGTTCCCGTAGTTGTAATTTCTTCTGCTGTCATGGCGAAAGTATTTTTGAAAACTAAGGATTTAATTTTCTCCGGCCGACCTCAAAGCGCTGCAGGAAAGTACTTTGCCTATGACTACAAGGACGTGGTATTCACTTCTTACGGACCTTACTGGAGGCAGATGAAGAAATTATATATGGTGGAATTGTTTAATGCCTATGACTACAAGGACGTGCTTAATACTAGAGGAAGAGCTAGCTTTTGCTGTCCATTCAATTTGGGAGGAGAGCAGAGAGGGCAGAATTGCCGTCAATGTTAGCACAAGCAGAGAAGGCCATTGTTTTTGGAAGTCTCCTGCCTCCTTTTAATTCTATGTTCGAAAAATATGGGGTGCAGAATTGTGTTTTAATCGTAAATCACACAAAATAAACAATACAGATTTACGTGGAAAATCTGGTTATATGTCTGAAAAAAATTACGGACAAAGATGTTTCAATAATTTTATTCTAGAAGAAATTCGCTGTACAGAATTTTACCATGCATTGGAATTCAAGCTCAACTAACTTAAAGATATGCAATTATTGGTACTTCCACATGGCTATTCTTAAATATCATCCACTTCAACAGTCAAAAGTCAATTTTGACCTATAAAAACATGACAATATTTACCACTTTTTGTTATAGATGAGGTGTAAAATAGCTATTGATTGTTTGATCATTGAAGTGAATGATATCTAAATAGACTACTTCCTGATAATATACACTTGCCATGCAATTTCTGTAGACCTAAAATTAATCATCAACTACTTAAATCCATATTAAAATAAGAAACTGACTTCACATACTAACATTCCTTAATTTAATTTCATGAATCATCATAGTGATAGACGACATGTTGGTAGATTTCTACATATAAATGAGTCTTTTGCAGGATATTTTCATGGCTGGAATGGAAACAATGGTGACTACGTTAGAATGGGCGATGAGTTTGATAATCCGAAACCCTGGCGTGGCGAAGAAAGTGCAGGAAGAAATCGAAGGCGTGGTAGGCAGAGAGAGGGCAGTAAAATGGAGTGATCTGAAAAGCATGGAATATCTTGGGTGTGTGGTGAAAGAGAGTTGGGAGTGGCGTGTGGAAGGAGAGTTGGACATGACTGAAAGATTTGGTGTCACCATGCCCAGAAAACATGATCTTCTCGCCTTTCCCACATTGAGATTGCCCACCAGACCCTGATTTACTCTGTCTTCGCCGTCTCTGTTGAAGATGGTCTGCGTTGCCGCTGCAGTCTCTGCTTAAAGCTGTAAGCAAATTGAAAGAAGTTTTCGATATTTTGTATTGGCATGGATGTAAACAGTTTTTTATGATCAATGTGCAGGAATTTCAAATTAAGCAGAAAACTGAACTTATTTTGTTAGCTAACAAGCTTTGCTCTGTGCAGGCATTGAATGTGTATGTGTTCTTTTATGAAAGCTATGGCTGTATGTGGCTTCACATGCACATCAGGACTATTGTAGGTTCGATCCTCACACAGCTTACTATGATTGGATATTTTTTTCACACAACCTTGAAGTTTGAAATAAACTGAAAAGTTTCTTTTTAGGGATGCTTGACAATGAGATGGTTCCAAACCACCAAAAATTGAGACACAATGATGTGCTTTGCAAGGGATTCCAAGATGTAATCTGCACAAATTCAAGTTAGAAGAATGTAAATATTTAACAAACAGAAAGAGGAAAAGACTCACTGTTTGTTGTAGTCCAGTGATGTAAATATACTGACTGCATTAGTCACGATCAAGAAAGCAATTTGGGTTTGATGGATTTGGTTCATATTAAAACCAACATTATGTTATAGAGAAATCTAGATCTAGTAAAGGATGGTATATTTAACCACAAACCCCCCTTAATTTGTCATCCTAGGGTTGCATACAAACAACATTGAAATCCACTAGAAAATGTGCCACCTTCAAGCACCACAACATCTATAGCTACACAATTGTTCTAGAGTTCCAGAATAAATACAACTAAAATAGAGAGCTTTAAATTCTATTGTAGAATATTCTCTGAGAAGTTCATATAAAAAAGGTGTGAAAATGTTTATCAAAAATATTGCAAACCATGATTAGTAAAACAAGGGATATTTAAATTGCAAACAATGTCTGCACTCTTGCTATTTACGGTTGCAAGGTGTGTTAAACATTTTATATCATTTTGTAGCATGATTTTGTATACTAATAAGTTTCTCATTTATTGCCAACGAAATTGACTGGGTAGTATGATAGAAAAATATGCAGTGCATAATTGAAATAACAATGAAATGGCAATAAAATACACAAAAAAACATAGATTTATGTTTACCATACTTATCAACAGTTTGCTAGTCTTGATAGCAAGATTACAAGATAGCAAAAGCATATGCTTATGTTGAATCTCCATATTCTAAAGTAATTAGCAATGAAACCTATGAGCAATGGAAGCTCAATACTTGGATTGTATCATTTCTCAATTTTGACTTCAGGTTGCTAATATCAAAATAGAATGTAGAGGATTTTCTTGATCTAACATTGTTCCAAATTGAAATGCAGAATGTGAGGAAATTATAAGAACATGCAGCCAAATAAGACTCAGGTCATAGAAAGCAGGCAAAAATATGATGGATCTGTGCAACAACATGCATAGGAAAGAACCGTATAAGACATGCAAAAAAAAACTTAGAATCATAAAACCTTTCTCCTCAAGCATAAACACTTTCTTCTATTTTCATATATTTAGTGTTCTGATGTCCACATTTTGAATAAGGTACGTGAGAAATATACTTTAGACAAGAAAAGGAAATGAAGATGCTCTTCTATCTGTTACCATTAAAAGTTACTACTTTTATTGGCAGGTTTCCAAGGAAAAAATTCTACATGCGATGCCACCTAGAAAAGAGCACTTGCCTTTGCATCTATGGGTGCTAAAACAACATGAGAATTCCATGAGTTTTTGTCCTCATCTTCAGAGGAACAACCAGGATGAAAAAAGTGTTCAATTTTATTTGCTTGTCCTGGAGTCATATCCATACAAGTAGGATAAAACCTGCCCAAAAAAGACATCAAATAAAGAAAAAAAAAGTCACCAAAGCTTTAAAAAAAATGTTCTCTAGTAAAATTAAAAGCATTATATGAATAGACTAAACATTATATGAAAAAATAAAAAATCAATATCACAAAGTTATGCTACAAACTAGGATTGTTTCCATATTTAAATAACAAAAGTTAAGTTCTAATAAGAAGATTCTAACTTCTGTGACAAAATGAACATACATATTTACCCAAAGAAGATAGATAAGATATTAATGAAGACCTTGAAAAAAATTGAAAATTGAGAATAAGGACAAGCCTTATGACGTGGTTATGAGTTCAACTACAACAAAGACAGATACATAGTATCATCAACTGGACACTTGAATAGATTGCTTTGAACAAGAAAGGCTTCTGTGCCATAAAAAAATATTCTTTCAAACCATGCCACTATAGAAAGAATGAAGAAAGCGCAAGCTAACTGTCACCATACCCAGCATCCATGACTGAATTGACAGGGATCGTCAATGGCAAATTTTGTTGCATCTCGTTGTTTGGCAGTGTAAGCCACCATCATACTCTGCTACTGCTAGGTTGCCGTTACTAGGTTGAATTGTTACTACAACCATTCTGCAAGCTAGAAGTTCTATGCCATGGCCACATCCATCATAGCTGACAAGCTTTAGAACATCACAAATTGCTGGTTTTGGCATTCAACAAGAGTTGAACCCTTGACCCATCAGAGCTTCCGAAACAAAAAAACTAAAAAAAATGTATTTATTAGTTTACATAGAAAACTCCCACTTCATTGGGATCACATTATAGTGTTAAAGACTAGGTTAACTAATGGGTGTAAAGACCCAATTCAAAAACATGCCATAGGTGCAGGTCTCGTACATCTCATCTTTTTCATCAACTCAGAGCTACTTTGTGAAACTTGGCATCTTGGCATGCAACTTTGGGCTTCCCAGGGTGACAGTGGTAGAGCTTACTTCTTTTTTTTGGCCATGCCTTCTTTTTTGAATTATAGTCATGTTTGTTGTGTCATCTTGGAGCTTTTTTGGGAATTTTGGCTTCTTGGCATAACATAGTTATGATAGTCCTGTATTGGGCATCCCTTAATGGTTTTGAAGTGTTGCTTAGAGTTTCTCGGTGACCCATGTAATTGTAAACTCATAACATTTCAAGCCCATGCTTTTGTGTGCATGTTATTGTTGATGAATGAGGTAGTTCAATTAAAATGTTGAATAAAAACAACTATGTGGGCCATCTAGAAACTCCAGGCAATATGTTCCTTTGCAAAATCCATTGTTCTCTAATTAGGGAGTGGCTACATATACTGTAGCCCATTATGTTGAAGCAACACAAAGGTGTTTGAAAGTGAGGACTTGTTAAGGAGTAAAAAGTTTCTCTATGCCTTTTTACCTCCTAGTTTAGCTCCTAGGTCCCCGTGTTAACACTTTGCAAGTTAAATATTCATCCCGAAGCAATTTCCCCCAAAACCCATGTCAAATGGGGACTAGGGGCCCATTTTAATACTTAAACATGACCAAAAAGTGGCCTTGGGACTTGGACACCCGTGCCCAAGTCCACCCTGATTTGCCAAGATGGAAATTAAAGCATCTCAGCTTGGGCCCTCTCAAAAGGTTTCCCTTTGTCTACCCTCTTAATTTAATTTATGAATGTTAGTGGGAAAGCATATTTAAATAGGTTTGTGTACTCATTTATGGGATAGATGGAGAATGCGATCTTGTGATATTGAGCAAAGAGCATTCAAAGCCTTCATTGTGTTTCAGAGCATAATTGTGTCATTATTGTGTTTATTTGTTGCAGATTTGGCTTCATCAATTCATCTCCTCATGATTTGAACGATCTTCATCTCCGTGAGGGCTTCACCTCTAAGGTGACATCAATTTGTGTTTCAATCATTTCATTTCAGCATTGGATTTGGCATCTGCCCTCATTGGGCACGCACTCTATCTAACAAAGGTGTTTAGACGACTTGAATGTCCTTCCGGGGCTTAACTGAGGCAAGCTCCTAGACACCACAACCCCCCAAACACTTTTATTCATGTGTGCAGGTTTATAAGTGTGGGAGTTGGAAAAGTGCAAGTGCAAAGAAGCAGTTTTAAGGATAAGGTTTTGGGATCTAGAAGAATCTTGTGAATATTCCTCCATGGTAGATTAGGGCGTGGGCCCCATAGTCTTTCTGACAAAATAAGTTCTTGATCCAGCATCAGGAAGTTGTTTGTAACATTTTCTCTGTTCAGATCTTTTGGAAATTCCACCTTTCTGGGCTAGGGTGCCCGCCCCGTAGTCCTCTGAGTTTTCAATTTTGGAGATTCAACTTGTGGTATGTTTTTTATCCTTACTAAGTACTTTCCTCTCTGCTTTTCAGTAGCATACCTTATGTTTGTACCTGATTGCTCTATAATTAGGGTTTGAGGCCTAGTTAACCTAGGGTTGGATAAATCTCTCAATCTAATCTATTCTTTCCATAGCACTCCTGAGCACAAAATCAATAGTTGGGTCCTCATCCATCTTGTAGTGACTTGGCTCTATTTTGTCCTCGAATGTTATTGTGAAAGGATGGTTTTATTTGATACACCTTTAACATCATTTCACTCTTTTCTCCTTTTCCATACATAACATTTTGGTGAACCTAGAACAATGAGCATTTTTCATCTTTCTGAGTGTTGTAATCAATCCTTGCATTCATTCATATTATATTTGTCATCTTGCATTGGAAAATCTTACATACATTTGAAAAAAATTAAAAAAAATAAGCATTCTAGGTTTGCATAAAGGCATAGTTTTGCATTGCATATGATAAAGGATTCAATTTTCTGATATTTGCATTAGATTTGATCCTTATTATAGTAATTCATCATTAATTCATATCAAATCTTGCATTTGAGAGTTTCATTTGCTAGGGTTTTCTTTTAAAAAATTACATCTTTTTATATAACCTAGTAATTCCAAAAGCTAGGGTTTGTATTCAAAATCTTACTTTCAAATTTTGCTACCCTTCTCAACATTCATTCAAATATGATTTTAAATTGTAGTGTTGGATCGTCTTGCATACTTTTGCATCCTTTCTTTGAAAACTTCACACATTGTGTATTTCAACACTAGGCAATTTCACAATCCTTTACACAACCCTCTTAATTAACCATTGTGTGAAAGACTTTTTCACATCACATCATGTTGTTAGTAGTGAAATTAGTAAGTTTTTGATTTCCAAAAACCCTATTTCTGATAAGTAGTGCCTTGGTATGTAAAAGTCTCACATACATGGCTCCTTATCAAGAAAAAGGTGATGTAGCTCCTCCCCACTCCTATAAGAAAAGGAAGGACACTAAACCTGTTATCTCTTCCATGCCTCATGAAGTAACCATTGGAAGCATTGAAGGTCCTCTCTATATCACAACAAGAATCAATAGAAATCCTACAAGAGTTGTCCTTATAGATCCCAATTGCCTCACAAATGTCATAACGGAAGAGTTCCTATATATGAATGATTTGGCTCAAGACACTTACACTCCAACTGATATAATGATTAAGACACATAATGGATACTTTATCCCTGCAATTGGGAAGATTAAACTTTGCATTAGTGTGGTGGAAAGAGCTTTGGAACAATTATTCCTCATCATCCCTACTTCTGACCTCTTTCATGTTAAATTAGGTCACCGTTGGCTTAAATCCATGAAAGCGGTCCCTTCTACAATTCATAAGTGTTTGAAATTCCCTTACAAAAGATGAGTCCATGTTGTGCACCATAGTGGATGGGTACCATTGGCTTCTCGTGGGAACTTTAATTTGGACTGATTTTGGCATGAACCCATCGAAGAAACCCAACCTAGATAAGATCAATTCTTCCTCACAGACCAAAAGTACAAGGCTAAACTCATCACTAAGCTAGCACTTAAAATAGATCTTCCTGGACCCTCTCAATCTTCTGAGGCTTCACTTCCTTCTACCGACCAAGTAGAACGTGAAAAATACTCTAAATGGAAAGAGTCCCCTTGCCCATGAGATAAAGGTATTTTTGTTGAGGTTCCTCATCTGTCATCCCTACAAGGATCGGGAGGTAACCTCTGAAAACAAAACACTTTATCACAAAAGGTCAATTTCATGCCCTCTTCCCAATCATTTATGAATGTGGAAGTCCATGAACCATTGAATGTTGTAAAAGAAACTCCTTTTGAAAACATTACAAACAAGACAAAAAGGAATAGAGTTGCAAGAGATAGAAGGAGAAAAAGAAAAGCTTTAGCTCGGCAAAATTCACCTCAAGAAGAAAACATTTCACCAACTACTATTCAATCTAATGAAGAGTTAAAGGAAAATGAAGTGCATGATTATTCTTTAAGTGGGCCATAGTACCTAATGTACCACCTACTCTAGAGTAAAATTGGGAAGAAGATGATTTAATGAAAGACACTCTAGCAGGTAAGTATTTCTGACTTAGCCACACTTGGTGGAGCACCTTTCTAAGATGCTTGCAAGTTTGACCTCCTCTTAGATATATATGCTATGGTATTGTGTCATGTTGTGTTCCCTCGTGTCATGATTTTGTTTAGGTCCCCTTGGATGACCCTTGATACTCTTGTAAGGTCAAGGATACAACTAGACCGCCTCTGTCGTAACACTCTTCTCTTTGTTTCTCAATTCTTCTATACTCCTCTCACCTATTTTTATTGTTGTGTGTTGTGCCTTGGGGGCATAGCATTGCGGAAGATGTTTTTGGGGCATCCTCCTACGTGGTGTTCCTAAGTCACTTTTTCCTCTCTCTCTCTCATTTTTATTGTTTCCATTCTTTTGTGGCTCTACCTAGTTGACGGATTACGATAAAACATATATATTGATATGGACCATGTGTCCCTTCGGCAAGTAAGCAAAAATGCACCCAGTCCATATATAAATATGGGTTGATATAATTCCAACGCTTGACTAGTGGAGTTACTTTGTATTATGTGTTGTGTTGTGAAGAATCTTTTAACAAATCCTTTGCAATACTAATTTGCTCTACACACTTTGATATGTCTTTGACATGTTTTGTGTCTCACCTTGTGGTACACTTGGTTATGAGATACCAGAAGTATAACCTTGTGGCTATACTTGGTTCCAAACCTAAAAGTATAGCCTTGTCTTGTTTATATGGTATGATTAACTTATTTCATGGATATTGTTTAGCATTTGATACTAACATGTGTGATTGATGGAAGCATTCAACAATCGTAAAACACGTCACCTTGGGAGCATGGACTTTGTGGAAGCTCTTGTTTCCTTGCATGTTTGTTAAATTTACCTTGCTCCCAGCAAGCGGAGTCAACCACTTTAAGGTGGAGGCGTATTATGCGTGTTTGCCTTAGACATTGATAGAATGTGTTTGACAAGCTTATGAACATTGTGAACATTCTTCCTTTTCACCATAAGGCATCTCCGTGATGCAGGTAGGGTGGCATTTTTTAAATCCCTTCTGCGGAAGGTGGGATGGTGTATCTCTTGAGCTAGTGCACATCCTTTTTAGCAAAGTCCTCTATGCAGGCAGGGTGGGTCTCGAGTCATTCACCCTTAAGTGTGTCTTTGGTGGTTGTGGTAGCATAGCTCAACTATCATGTGTGTCTCAAACATGTTTTAGATGGTGGGACTTAGCAATAAGCTCCTTCCCATCGCCCATGTGTTCCGTGTATAAAACGTATAGTGTGTCGATGACATACTAAGTGGCACTCGTGTATTTCGTGTGTCTTACTTGTGTGTTTGTCATGTCTTCCCCGAGTGTGGTCTAAAGGCGTGTAGCAATGAGATCCCTCCACATTTGGGTTTTGTTTTGCATTTCTTCCCCTGGGTGTGGTCTAAAGGTGCGTAGAGATGAGTTCCCTCCACATTTTGAGTTCTATTTTGTGTGTTTTTGGCGGTCTAAAGGCGCGTAGCGATGAGCTCCCTCTACCCCCTAGTTTAGATTTTGTTTAGTGTCAAATCAATGTATACTTTGTGTATTACATGACTACTCTCATGTATTCTTAGTGTATTGTGTACTTCACCGAATTCTCCATGTTTTGCGTGCTTCTCACTGTCTTCCTTGTGTCTTGCATGACTCTCATGTGTTAACTATCTTCCTTGTGTCTTGCATGACTCTCATGTGTTTTCTAGTGCCTACTTGAGATTGGGGGCTAGAAATAGTCCTTCAACCTTTAGGTATGCTCTATGTTCCTAGTGTGTTTGATGTGTTTTCGACCATACTTTAATATATGTATTTAATCGTAAGATCATACATACATTAAAGTGGGGGCTAAATGGTAAGGAGTAAAAAGTTTCCCTATGCCTTTTTACCTCCTAGTTTAGCTCCTAGGTCCCTATGTTAACACTTTGCAAGTTAAATATTCATCCCAGAGCAATTTTCCCCGAAACCCATGCCAAATGGGGACTAGGGGCCCATTTTAATACTTAAACATGACCAAAAGGGGGCCTTGGTACTTGGGCACTCGCGCCCAAGTCCATACTGATTTGCCAGGATGGAAATTAAAGCATGTTGGATTGGGCCCTCTCAAAAGGTTTCCCTTTGTCGGCCCTCATGATTTAATTTATGAATGTTAGCAGGAAAGCATATTTAAAAAGGTTTGTGTACTCATTTATGGGATAGATGGAGAGCACGAACTTGTGATATTGAGCAAAGAGCATTTAAGGCCTTCATTGTGTTTCAAAGTAGAATTGTGTTGTTATTGTGTTTATTTGTTGTAGATTTGGCTTCATCAATTCATCTCCGCATGATTTGAAGGATCTTCATCTCCGTGAGGGCTTCACCTCTAAAGTGACATCAATTTGTGTTTCAATCATTTCATTTCAGCATTGGATTTGGCCTCTACCCTCATTGGGCACACACTCTATCTAAAAAAGGTGTTTGGAAGACTTGAATGTCCTTTCGAGGCTTGACTGAGGCAAGCTCCTAGACACCACAACCCCCCAAACCCTTTTCTTCATGTGTGCAGGTTTATAAGTGTGGGAGTTGGAAAAGTGCGGGTGCAAAGAAGCTGTTTGAAGGATAAGGTTTTGGGATCTGGAAGAATCTTGTGAATATTCCTTCATGACAAACTAGGGCGTGAGCCCTGTAGTTTTTCTAACAAAATAGATTCTGGATTTGGCGTCAGGAAGTTGTCTGTAACATTTTCTCTGCTCGGATCTTCCAGAAATTCCACCTTTCTAGACTAGGGTGCCCACCCCGTAGTCCTCTAAGTTTTAAATTTTAGGGATTTAACTTCTGGTATGTTTCTAATCCTTCCTAAGTACTTTCCTTCATGCACTCCAAGCTCTCTGAAATAATTTTACACCTTACATTTTTGGAAATGTAAACTATAAGGAACTTCGTATCTCATCCATACAATATAAGCTACAAAGAAAATTAATCATTTCATTCAAGAAAGGATTTCTGCATAAATTCTTCTTTATTAAATTTTATGCATAAATTCTAGATTTTACACACATTTCTACTAGGGCACGGTCCACAACTACATCTAACAAAAATACCCCTTGCTCTGATGGATGTCCATACCCTCCAATGCTCCCATTTTTGCACAGGCTGGAAAATGTTGACAAAGGTTGTAGAGTCTTGTTTTACACCTACCAATTGCATTTGATTGAAATTTTCTAAAGCCATAGGAAACTATAAGGAACTTCAAATCTCATCCACGCAATACAAGCTACAAAGAAAATTAATTAGAATTTGAAATTATTCAAGAGAATTTTTTTGCATAAATTATTTTTTATTAGATTTTATGCATAAGTTCTTGTAAAGGCTATGTGATTAGAAGTGGCACTTGCAAATACATCTTACAAAAATGCACTTACAATTATGCTTGGATGGATGTCCATAACCTACTTAAAAGTTTCTAAGACCTTTCCAGCAAACCCATGTTGAAAATATCCTACTATCATGGCATTCCATGATGCTACATTTCTTTGAGGCATTTTGTCAAATTGATCACCTGCCTTGTCTATGCTTCTACATTTTGCACACGTATTCACCAAGGCACTTGCAGCAACATCATCTGACAAAAATCCCCTTTCCGTTATGCTTTGATGGATGTCCATATCCTATTCCAAAGATCCCATTTTCGCACAAGCTGCAAGGATGCTGGCAAAGGTTGCAGAGTCTAGTTTTGCACCTGCCAATTGCATTTAGTTCAAAGTTTCTAATATTTTTTCAACCAATCCATTTTCTATGTATCATGTTCAATCATTACATTCCATGAGATCACATTTCTTGAGAACTCCTTAAAGTTGCATGAACTTCCAAATGTTCAAAATAGCTAATATGCCTTGTGCATGTTTGTTTGTTTCATATAATTGGATGTTTATGTAATTTTTATACCAAAAGAACTTCAAATACTTTCACTGCAATGCCACAATTGCAAGTTTTTTAATTGGAGATGAAGTTTCAAAAAACAAAGAAACTAAAACATCCAAATTTAGAAAATCAATAGGAAAACTGGTTAAATATTTTTTTGTTTCAAAATGACTTAAAATATTTCAACAACAATACCATAGGTGTAAGTTTAATTTTCTAGAAAATAAATCTATACAGTTCAAACAACATAGAACTAAAACTTCCAAATATGGAAAAGAAGAAGTAAAAGTGATCAAATAACATGTGACAAAAAATTAGCAAAGTTGCAAATGTAAAAGGAATGCCCGAAATCACTAAACTAGACTATACCATAATAATCAATGTTCTATCTTATAGATATGTATGCACAATGTGGAAGCATAAACAAGGTAGTAAATTATTTGACAGAAAGCCTAAAAGAAATGTGGTCCTATGGAATACCATGATTGTAGGATATGCACAAAATGGATTTTTAAAAACACAATATGAACTTTCAAGCAAATGCAGTTAGTAGGTGTAAAGCCAAATTTCATAACTTTTGGTAGCATTATGCTTGCCTGTGCCAAAAATGGCAGCTTTGGAACAGGGTCACACTTAAACAAAAAGGGACTAAAAGGAGCTTCTTACAGCTCATTGTTAATTTTCTAATAACCTATCTGACTTTAATTGAAACTTAATATATTGTCAATTTGTGCTCCACCAATTTAAATGTCAGGCTGTTTAAGTAAAAAAAAGGTGCATTCATTGCATACCAATCAAAACATATAACAATACAGATAATTACATATATGAGATGAACTCGGTGTAATATTTTGTCACATATCTAGACATAACTTCACATTTGTGATCTTAAGAGTAATTTTTACTTTAAACTATTTATTTTATTTTGATGATAAACCAACATTCTTACAATATAAATAAATATTTTATTCTAATATTTTTTAAAGCTGTTTTGACATTGCTTCAGTTTTTTTGGCAACCATTTCTAATTCTATGTAAAGATTACAACCATAGTTTTTAATTTCACCAATATTTACAACACATTTCTTAGTGACTAACTCTTCCAAGATTTCAATTTCTAATCTATTCTTATGATTAATAATAACAAAAAATACTAGCTAAATAACTTAAATGTCCACACTAAATAATCTTAAATATTGTACAAAGAAATAATCACATATTAAAAACAAGATCTTCCATAGCAAATTGATGTTCTTCAACTTCATTTTTTGAATTTATATATTCATCAAAAACTAAAATTGTGTAGACTTCCATCCACTATTTTATGTTTAATCATAATCTCCCTAAATCTATCCTCTCCATCTTGCTAAATAATGTCTTTGGTCTTTTGACAACTTTTTTATTTCAACATTATTCTTTTCAGTGATGTTTCTCTAGCACCTCTCCATGGACTTCATAATATCAAATGTGATTATGTAACCTAACAATAATAGCATTTAACATCTTGTTTTGATCAATTGATTAGAAATTAAAAAGTTTAGAAAACTTTATTTTATTTCAATGCCTCCTTCAAATCACTGGATCCTCTATTGTAAGAAGGCAAGCTAGTAGACAAATTGATAAATCTAGCAGCTCTTCATTCCTACTACCATCATTTGAAGTTGCATTCTCAAAATTTCCAAGTGATATATATATAAAGGTGACAGAATTAAAAACTATGGTTGTAATCTTTACATAGAATTAGAAATGGTTGCCAAAAAACCGAAGCAATGTCAAAAAAGCTTTAAAAAATATAAGATGAGTGTATAGCAATGGGTACATTGAAGAGTTGTGGAAGTTTAATTGCCATGTCTTTAAATGAATGATGATTGTCTTGTATCCCTATGGCCCATGTCATTATGTAGCATTGGAAGAGAGTATCTCAGTTATTGAGAGGTTTGTGGTATTTAATAAATCCCATAAACCATAACTCGTGATCGTCCACAATCACCACTTGAATATACTTTTTTCTAGGATCATCTCTATTGTCCAATGGATCCACAACCTTAACCTTTTCCATGGGTGTCACCACCTACATACAACATAAGCGACCAACCTCTGCCATCTAACAAAAATTGTGGGCTTCTACTACTCAATCTTGGCATTTCATTTGATACACGTAGGCAGTGAATGCTTTCAACCATGTAGATGCTATTCATTCTAAGGTACCAATAGTTATAAAATGTCAATTCAAAGTTCTCCTTGCTTTCCACTTCTACAAATGAAGGTACATGGTAGCATGAGTGGGCATGATTATTTAAATCATCTTGCATCGCTCTAGTAAAGCTCATGTCATCTTTGGATCGTTGGCATGGAATGACCAATTGAAAGTCACTCTCTTTTTTATTTATCTTTGGATCATTGGCATGAGAAGTACAAATTCATGAGGCTCTAGTGGAGCCAGTTGATATGGACCAACCCATATCAAGCTCTTTTTTTTACATTCTAAAAGTAGCATACCTTGATCTTTAATGTGGGTTTTCCATTAGAATGTTTGACTGTAGCCCCAAGTCTATCACATAATAGAACACTTTTTGCCACTATGTTTAAGCAATTAAGCTTAGTTTTGTAACTATTTTATGTTTTAGGAAATGTCTCTTCAATTGTCATGGGTGATAAAGGTAAAATTTGGAAATAATTATTCATAGGAAGGTTATGCATGTAGCCACTTTCTCTAGTTGAAACTGAAAGGTACTTTGACTCCATAAATTTTAGTTCAACGCCATACAAAAACAAGAATATGGTTTGTCCATACACCCTTTGGTGTACTATACACATAGTAAAATTAAAAGTATGGTGGACCTTGCTCAAATTCTTTAAGATTACACTATCGACGGGCATAAGGTGATTTGGAACTCCAAATCCAGCTAATACAATTAATTTTTTCAATAATTGTTTTTGGTAGCCTCTTCAATTTGGGTGGGAAATTGGCTATGAGAACTAAGGAATTTATAATCTACTTAAGTCCATATATCAAGTTACACTTGAATGCATTGCATGCAGGTTACATAATCCATAATCCATGAAAATTCAGAGAAAATAAAGGAATGCTTCCCCTCTAGCCCATCCCTTATGTTCTCATTGTTTCCTATCAGATTATTATAGGGGCTTCCACCTATTATTAGATCAAAACCTACAATTGAATTAATCAGACTAGACTACTTAAGATATAAAATACTTACTCACTAACCAAGATGAAGGCCTAAGATGATGAGGGTCTCACAAACAAGCTAACCCTACACACCAACGCACTAACACTAGCCACCCTTCTAAAGGAATAAAGATGTAGCCAACATTTCTTCCACAGAAAGATTCATTTCCTAAAGAAAAATCACATTAGTCTTATGAATCTGAATAAGGTCTCAAACAACCTTTTGATGAGGGGTGTTGCCCAAACCCTAAGCATTCAATGAAAGAACTATCATTTTTTAGGAATAGTAAAGTGTGAATCTAAAGTGTGAATGACCCCAGATGTTGCTAATGTTTCCCCAATCATCTTCACTTTCTCCAAATTAATTTTCTTCCCCCCTTTGATTCCTTAATGGAAGAGTTAAGGGGGAAAATGGTGTTTTGCATATCCCTAGTTTGGCATGGAACCTATTATCTATAAGTAAGTTGAATGATGTGGGTGTGCAAGTTGTTTTATCGAAAGGAGGATGCAAGATGACTAGAGGAGCTATGGTGCTAGCTAAGGGTGTTCAGATTGCCACTTTGTTTCAACTTGATGCATGCACGGTTCAATGCAACAGTGCCTTTGTTTTGAAGAAGAGAACTTCATAGTCTTCATCCTCACCATTGGAACCAACAACGAAGAGGACTGTTGCATCGACTTCTGATGGTCATGCTTTCTGGGTACCTAAGGGTGCTCATTCTATGGAGATGAAACTTTCAGCTAAGAAGACAATGTTATGTCACCAAAGGCTTGGTCACATTGGTGAAAAGGGTTTTAGGACCTTGAAAAATAAAAATCTTGGTGAGGGTATGAATGACTGTAGCCTTGAGTTTGATTTTTATGAACATTGCATTTATGGAAAACAAAACCGTGTTCAGTTTTATTCTAGTTCTCACAAATCTTCTAAGATGTTGGACTTGATTCATTCTAATGTGTTTGGTCCTGTAAACATTCCTTAGATTTCAAAATCTATTTAATCTGTTTCATTCATTGATTATTACAGTAGAAGGAATGGGTGTATTTCCTTAGAAGCAAATCTGAAGTCTTTAGTAGATTCAAAGAGTTTAAAGTTCTTGCAGAGAATCAAAAGGATAGAAAGATTAAGTGTTTGAGGACTGACAACAGTAACGAGTTTTGTTTAGTAGATTTCGACAAGTTTTGTAAAGAACATGGGATTGAGAGGCACAAGACAATTCCATATACCCCTCAACAAAATGGAGTTACAGAGAGGATGAATAGGATGTTGATGGAGAGGGCTAGGAGTAGGCTAAGTTGAGTTGGCCTTGAACAAAAGTTTTGGGCTGAAGCTGTTTCTACCGCTTGTTACCTCGTTAACAGGTCTCCTACATTGGCGCTCATTAATAAGACACCTATGGAAGTGTGTTCTGGTAAAAAGCCTTCATTGACACATATTTGAGTATTTGGTTGTGAGTTATAAGAGGTCTAAGTTGGAGAACAAGGTTGTGAAGTGTATCTTCATCAGTTATAGCATCGATGTGAAAGGGTAAGCTTTGGGATCCAATGTCTGAGAGAATTATATATAGCAGAAGTGTAATCTTCAGAGATATTAATCCTTCTTTTGTTGCTCTACATCCAGAGAAAGAAGAGAAGAAAGAGGATGTGGTTCAGCTTCCTTCCACCCCTAAGAAAGTTGAACCGAAAACATCTGTTGGACCTGATGATGAGGAGAGCTCTAGTAGCTATGAAAGTTCAGAAGAAGATGAAGAACCTCAACCTCAATTCTTGAGAAGGTCACGTGGATAAGGTGACAACCTGATAGATTTGGTTATTCATTGCATGATTCCAGTTGTATTTATGATTTGATTTCTAAAACTGATGAGCCTAGGACCATAAGCGAGGCTATGGGTATGAGTGATGCAGATTTAGGTGGAAAGAGGCCATGGAAGAAGAGATAGATTCCTTGAATAAAAATAATACTTGGGATCTGGTGCCCTTGCCTGATGGATGTAAACCTATTGGTTGCAAATGGGTGTTCAAGAAGAAGTTTGGTTCAGATGGTCGTGTTGAGAAATTTAAGTCAAGGTTGGTTGCGAAGGGATATTCCTAGGTTGAGGGAATAGATTATGGTGAGATTTTCTCTCCAGTTACAAAGTTGACATCTATCAAATTCTTGTTATCACTTGCTGCAACATATAATTTAGAAGTTGAACAGATTGATGTGAAGACAACTTCCCTTCATGGTGAATTAGAGGAAGAAATATATATGTCACAGCCAGAGCACTACGTGGCAAAAGGTAAAGGAAATCTGGTTTGCAAGTTAAAAAGTCTTTGTATGGTTTGAAGCAATCTCCTAGGATGTGGTACTAGAAATTTGATACCTTTGTGTTGAGTTTGGGATTTCTGAGATAGAAATTAAATCATTGTGTTTACTATAAAATGGATAATGATTACATTCTCATTATTACATTATATGTTGATGATATGTTGTTCATTGGGAATGGTAAAAGTTTGATTTATGATTTGAAGTCTCAATTGGTAGCATAGTTGAGATGAAAGATCTAGGGGTAGCTAGGTACATTCTTGGAATGGAAACTAGAAGAGACAAAGCTAACATAAAACTTTGGTTAGGCTAGAGTAAGCATGTGAACACTGTGTTGGAGAGATTCGGCATGGCAGCTTGTAGACCGTTGACTATTCCTGTTATGTTGGCGATAAAGTTATCTGTTGTAGATTGTCCAAAATCTTTTTTAGAGATGGAGGATATGAGCAGAGTTACTTATGCTAGTGCAGTTGGTAGCTTGATGTATGCTATGGTATGTACAAGACCAGACATTGCCCAAGTAGTGGGAGTCCTTAGTAGATTTATGGCTAATTGTGGACGGGTACATTGGGATGCAGTGAAGAGAGTGTTCAAATAATTGTGGGGTACTTTTGAGTATTCTCTATGTTATCATGTTTATCCTATAGGACCTCGACATTCACTTTATATTCGAGGATTTGTTGTCACATCTCGTATGAACCCATTCTAAGGCCTCGTAGTCCCAATGTAATTTGGACTAGGGGTGGGGACTTGAAACTTAATATTAACTATATGTCTGTGTAAGTGCATGTGTGAGTGTGTATACTTAAGTGAATGAAATTTTAATGGTTGATAGTGATGTATGCATATGAAATCTAGTTATGTTCTTCATTTAATTTCTATATAGATATATTTGACCATATTTCATCTAACCTAGACTAACTAAATTGTGAATGTTGCGAGGAACAATATTTTGTGCACAGGTGATAGGGTGCATGGTGGAGTGGACTCTGCAAATCCATAAATTGCAAATGACTTTAATACCAACCTTGTCGAAACACTGGTTAATCCTGAGACTCGTCCAAAATAGAAATTGGTATGTTCTTACCAATCCCTAGTTAGTCTCATCCGCTACTTGCAGAGTTAAAGTTCTGAGTTTGAGTCCACTTGCTAGGTAACTACTACCTCATGCATATTAGTTTCTAAACACTTTTCATTCAACATGTCTTTCCCGTAATACCAATCTGGGATCACATTATGAGTTTCGTCTTATGGGGTGATAGTTCGTAATAGTGGTAATAAAATTTGTAATTGTGAAATAGATTATATATATAATTTTGAAGGAAGTATTATAATAATTATAATTATAGAGTAATAATGATAATTATTATTGATGTCCATTCTGATAAATTGAATATTAAATGATTAAAGAAATAAATTATTATAAGTCATATTATGATTATAAGTAATACTATTATTACCTATAGTGTTGATTTAAATTATTATAAAAGCCCAATAGTAATCGATGATGGAAGTAGAAAAACAAAAAAAAGATATAAGAAACTTAGAAAAAATAAAATAGAGGAAATGAAATTGTAGAAGTCAAAAATTAGAGATTAGTGGTATATAGGCGTAGGGTTTCTGCAGCAAGATGCTACAGCCATGAAAGGAGAGGAGGGCGGCCAACATTGAATGCTTGGTTGACCCTCATGAATGAAAAATTGGACACCATGCTTCAGCAATAAATCTTGCACCAAGCACACCTTGCAAATAGGAAAAAGAATTGACGGACAAGACTAGGAAAAAGGACCGGAAGTGGAAATAAAGAGGTATGGGAAAGGCATTTTTTACCAATTTCTTTCATTTTGAGTGAGCAGCAGGAGGTGTGGTGAGGAAAAAGGCTCGAATTTGGAGGTCTGGAGCTGAGTTTGAAATCTCTACAACTTTTTCCAGCTGTTGTGGTTGATTTCTAAGCCCAGGGGACATGTTTACTCCTTTAGTTGTTCTTTTTATACAAATGTATATTGTTGTTGTTATGCAACAATAATAATGATAAATGTTTTATTTTATCCAATGTAGAGTTCATAATATTCCTTAAATCTTAACCAGTAGAGTAGTCAATCCAAAAACTAGTTAAGGAAGAAGCAAATAAGTGTAATGTAAGTGATTTAAGCCCTTAGTAAGGGTCAGTGCAAGAAGTTGGGTCCACTTTTTGGCCAAAAAGTGGAAGTGTTTTCCCTGATTTTCAGAATTTGTCGCATTTGACCTTAAAATTTGAAGCACTTAGAAATGGAATCTTTAAAAAAGTCACTAAATATAAAATGTAGTACTCGGAGTCTAGTTTCTAAATATGTAATTTTTTTCAATACCCAGATGATACAAATTAATTTTCAATAGGCATTTCTAAAAACTACTATTTAAAAGTCACTTTTTTTTTACCATACCATGCACGTGTACGGCCAACATAATTTGACCTAAATAAAATTATTTTTCAAAATCCTTTTGGGAAAACATGTGTAGTATAGTGAAGTTTGATGAGGATATTTTTTTATAATTTTTTTCTAAATAATTTTTTTTTTATTAATTTTTTATTAGGCCTAATTGGTACTTTTGAAAACCCCTCGTGTACGACCAACATAATTTGAGCAAAAAAATCATAAAATTAATTTTTTTTTTTATTGTGTAAAGAATGATGTGTAGATTGATGACATATAATTTTTTTTTTAAAAAAAATTAAAAATTAAAAGTTATTAAAAAAATACAAACACCTGTCATTTCAAGTTTTTGGACTAGTTTGCTTATAAATTAAATAATAAATAGAAGAACATGTCCAATAACAAAAAAAATTATATATTTGAAAACTAGACAATGTCATCTGTAATGGGTTTTCATTTCGTAAAAAAATTCAGAAAAAAAGCCCTCAACCATACAGGTAAACTCAGTGTTTCTTCTTGTTTTGTACTTAGAAAAAAATTTGCAGGTCCAAGGCTCAAGGTCGGTCAACCATGCCTATCCCGAGCCTAAAACCCAAGCAAAGGTTAGGGAAAAAGTGGCGGAGATTTCTAATTTCAAATAACGGGTACCCGTTATAAAATGGGTACGCGTTACATAACGGGTACCCGTTATCGTTATTTAAATAACGGGTACCCGTTTCTATTATACCCGTTATTTCCCATATTAGGGAAAAAAAGTACTTTCCCTGTATCCCTGCAACTTGCAAGTCTGATACGTACGGCGCAACAGCGACAATTTCTACATTTTTTTACTTACAATTGTTTTGTGGAATCTCTTAACAGGTCACATTCTATTCAGATTTTGAAAGGAGTCAATCATATGAACAATTCTGAAGTGAAATCAAGTGCATGAGCTATTTTCAAGAGGAATAAAGCAAGAGAGTTTCTGTTTTTACATCTACCTTTTACTTCAAAATCTATGGAACAAAGGATCTACATCTAATTCTATTTCAAAAGTTCAAATAAGGACATCAATTATGAAATTGGATTAAGTATCAATTGTTATTTTATCAAGAGGGCTTGGTAATCATGGGATCAAATCAACGTCAAAGAAAAAAACAAAGGAGGGTAATGACACCTCAAGAAATTGAAGCAAATAGAGAGAAGGAAGCCAAAAGGCAAAGAGATAGAAGAGCAAGGATTCAAGAGATGAAGAATATTGAAGCATCTAGTTCCATGAGTATTGAAGAGAAAGACATTCAAGAGAGTAAAAATGATGGGATGAATGTAGATGATGCAAATGCGGAAATGGTGAATTTGGAAGAAAATGTGTCTATAGAAACAAATGCATGTATGTCTTCAAACCCAACTTTCGAAGATATGGAAAATGTGACTATACAAACAAATCCAGGTATGTCTTCACAGCCAACTTTCAATGTTATGGAAAATAGGACTATAGAAACAAATCCAGGTGTGTCTTTGGAGCCAACTTTCAATGATATAAAACACACGACTATAGAAACAAATCCAGGTGTGTCTTCGGAGCCAACTTTCAATGATATGGAAAACACGACTATAGAAACAAATCCAGGTATGTCTTCAAACCCACCTATTGATGATATGAATGAGAATGATATCCCTTTTAGGAGTGAAAATGAAAATGTTTTATTTGAGATTGAAAGAAATGTCTTAGATAATCTTCCTGGTAAGATTTCTTGGAGGCAAATGAGAACTCATGCAAATAGATTATATAAAGATTTTTTTTATAGAAAAAGTCTTGGATTTCAATGTCAACTTATGATGCAATTGATGAAGATGTGGAAATTGCGAAAAGTAATGAAAAAGTTAGGCATATTTGTAAAACCTAAAAAAAAAGATGAATCAATGAAACAAGTTTTATCTAGTGTTGCTAATGCTATTGATTCTATTGGTAAAAAGAGTTGATCTAAAGATAGCAATGCAGCACGAAGAGCTATAACAACTGCTTTAGTCAATAAATCGTCTTCTAATAAAAGAATGATAAGTAAGACAAGTGAAATTCTAAAGATAAATCCTAAAACTTTGAGAAGAGCAGCAAAGAGAAGAGAATCTATTGAAAAAGATCCAATTAACCAATGTTGGAGTTTTAGTGGTAGACTCCCAAGGTATGACATGAAATTAAATAGTGAAATCAAATTTTTAATTGAAAAATATTGGCATGATAATACAAGGGTATCATCTAATGTTAGAGATGTTTTAAAATTACAAGTGGGGTCTAAAATTCGTGATCCTCATCCAAAACACCTATTAGACATGACTCAAACTGAATTATATAAAAAATTCTTAGATGATTTAGTGTTAGAACCTTTTAATATTACCATAAGCCAAAGATCTTTTGAGAAATGTAAACCTTGGTATGTGAAAATTAATAAACAGCGAATCTCTTGTTGTTGTAAAGCTCATGTGCAATTTCGTTATTATTATGATCTTTTTCGATATATACGTTCTACTTTGCATACTAACGAAATTATGCAGGAATGTGGTATTAATATGCCACCTCAAACAATTAAGGAGTTTGTAGCAGGTTTGTTTTGTGAAACATCTACTGGATACTTATTTTATTCAAAAGCATGTATTTCTGGACAATGCAATAGATGTGGCAACTTTTTATTGTTAGGAGAATGTATGCATGAAAATATTTCACATGAATTTGGACAACAATTAGTGGATGTGAAAAGATTCAAGAATGTTGAATATTCTTTAAAAGATGGAAAAATTGGAAAGCGTTGTGAGTTAGTCACTAAGAAAATTTGTGTGCATGCATTCATCAAAGATTTTAAGGATAATATTGTATCCAAATATGTCAAACACTCCCAATATGCTCGGTGGCTTGATGGACAATTCCGTTCATGTAAAAACACCTTTCCAATTGGAACTATCCTATCAGTGGTTGACTTTGCAGAAAACTATACTCTTGCTCCACAAGAGGAAATTCAATCTCAGTATTATAATTCAGTGCAGGTGGCCATATTTGTTCATATTGTATACAGACATGCAGATGATAGTACAGAAGATAATAGAAAAATTTTGAGGGAGTATCATTTCTATTTGAGTGATAACCGGTTACACTCTTCAGAGTTTGTGCAATATTGTTTCACAAAATTTTATGAAAGTTTAAAAAAAAGAGGAAACCAGATGACACAACATTTCATATGGTCAGATAATTGTACAGGGCAATTCAAAAATGCAAGAATGTTTTATTGGCTATGTAGGACTCACAAAGAAATCAATATCCAACATATGTGGAGTTTTTTTTAAGCTGGACATGGTAAAGGAGAACATGATGGAGCTGGAGCATGTGTGAAAAGAGCTCTTGCTAGAGAGCAACTAAAATTTGAGGATACAGCCAAATTTAGAGATGCACGTGCAATTGTGGATTGGTGTAATGAAAAGTTATCTACGGGATCAAGTCAGAACTCTACAATTCGACGATTCTTTTGGTTAGTTGAAGAAGAGAATATTCCTACTCGACTTGATTGTGAGACAATAACTGGATCAATAAAATGGCATTCATTTAAGAGTTCAAATGCAAGCACATGGACTATATGGACTAGGGAGCTTGCAGGTTTTTGTCAATTTTGTATTACAGGTGATTGGGGAGCATGTGAAAATACAGAATGGGTTGAAGAATGGAAACAAAGATCCTTGACACCTACAGAAACACAAGATCAACTTGAAACAATAATTGAAGATGATAATCAAATGTTTGCATCAGATGACTATGATCGTGTTTCAGACCTTGTACAAGAAGGTACTTTTGTTTTCAATTTTTTTTATTGTCATTTTTTTGTACATCCTGTATATAATTAATTATATATGTATGCATCCACAAATTTATGTGATTTAGGTACATGTCACACTTTATTGAATTACATAATTTTTTTGTAGGACATGTCTATGCTGTTATTGCACCTGAGGGCAATGAAGAGGAAACCGAGTATTGGTTGGCTCGATGTGTTGAGACAAAACAAAAGTTGTTACATTCTAGAGTAGATGATGATAACATGGAGTATCCAACAGGTTCTGTGGTTGTTGTTGGCACTTGGCTACAAAAATATCTAATAAGAAGGAATGATGTGCCTGCATTTGAAGATTATGAAACACATAAGAAGATCATACACTACTCACATTTAGTTGTGGCAACAAATATAAAACTAGTCAGATATCAAGGCAAACCTTCTAATAAACAGTTATGGACACTTTTGATGGAAGAACATGAGTCAATTATAGATGCATTACAAAAAAATGAGGATGCAGATGGTACAATAGAATAAATTTTCAGGTAAGTAAACAATACTCTTACATCCCCAAGTTAAATTCTTTCATTCTCATTTTAGCTTCTATATTATTCCCCTTGTCTTAAATTTTGTATCGACCCATGGAAATATATAGTTAATTTACTTGTACATTTGAACATTACTTTTTGCAGGTGTATCCTAGACAAGTAGTCAAATGTGCATGATTGTCAATAGAAGTTATCACCATACAAGTATGTGAGGTCAATTTTGTAGTCTTCAACTAAAAGTGAACGCCAATTAGGTAATTACATATATATATACTTAAATATTTATCATCCATCCTCTAAAGACACCCGCTTGTACATCCCCTTAATTCAGATGTCATCTTAGCTCCCCTTAAGCCATCCTCTTCCATCCCCTTAAGCCATCAAGTTTTATTTTATACTTTGTAAATTGACTAGTGTACATCTCTCCAAGTAAGCTATCCTCTTTTGTATTCCCTTAAGACATCCTCTTCTAGCTCCCCTTTGAATTAATCATCTTATACATCCCCTAAATCCATCTTCTTATGTATCCCCTTAAGACATCCTCTTAGCTCCCCTTAAGCCATCGTCAAGTTGTATCCTCTTTTTTGTTATTTAGTACATATTACATTAATATTTTGTGTTTTTGGTACATATTCTTTCATTCTCATTTACATTCATTATTTCTTGTAGGTGTATCCTACAAGTAGATTTTTCCATGATTGCCACTACAAGATTTGATCATAATGTAAATTGTAGATCAATTTTGTAGTCATGTCAAACTAATGTTAGTCAAGAGGTTTTCACAGTAATTGATGATCAAGTATATTGTGTGGATAAGATTCAAATGAATTTCCTTAGATAGTTTCTTCTTTAAAAGAGTTCTAGTTTCTCTACAAGAATTGTTCATGCTACTTCTTGAATAATTTCAAATTGTGATAAATTTATTTGTATCTTATATTGTGTGGATAAGAAAATTGAATTTCTTTGTAGTTTCTTCTTTAAAAAAGTTAGTTTCACTACAAGAATTGAATACTACTTGAATAATTAAATCCAAATGTGATAAATTTTTTTGTAGCTTATATTGTGTGGATAAGATTTAAATGAATTTCCTTAGATAGTTTCTTCTTTAAAAGATTTAGTTTCTCTAGAAGAATTGAATGCTACTTCTTGAATAATTTCAAATTGTGATAATTTTTTTTGTAGCTTATATTGTGTGGATACTTGATTTGAATTGAACCTTTTAGTTTCTTCTTGATTTGAATTGTTTGAGATTTGTGATGGAGGCTTGCAAAGAGCCATTCATGGTTGAACTTTGTTGAACATGCTTGGGCAGAGCTTAGAGACTTAATATAGGTATTGGTTGGTTGTTGCACAGAACTAGCTATGTGATTAGTATAGTGTTGGAGTCATTTAAAGTAGGTTGTATTAGACAGAGCCATACATGGTTGAAGTCCACAAAGAATGATGTCTTTTGGAGACAAAGCTTAGAAAAGTTGGTGGCATCTTGAAAGCAAAAGTGTTGATTGTATGTAGGTTGATACAGTTATTGAGAGTCCTTGATAGAGGTATAGATTGCAAATAGACCGGAGCCATGTTGTAAGTTTACAGTAAAGCTTGTGAAGCCGGTTGGTTGATAAAGATTCAAAGCGTTATGACTAACTAGATAGTTGATTATGGTTGGAAGAGAGGTTGCATGCAAAGTCAATTGGGATTGTTGCAATAAAATTTTGGACTACTATTTAAGTGGTGTTTGGAACCCATGCATGGAGCTCTCATCCTTCATTCTCCACCATTGCAAGAGGAGTTGTAGGTCATGATCCATTTTAGAGAATTGTGCATTTGGATAATTTAAGTCATGTTAAGGCTATGTAAAAGCCATTATATATTATGAATTAGTGTCATTAGAAGCATTGCTCATTTTTTTGAGAATTTTATGCCTAGTTGAGAGTTTCTCCCAAGTTTGAATTCTTGTGTTGTATACTATTTATTTATGTGTGATGCAAGTATAAATGTTCCACATTTGAGATGTTGTCTTAGTCTTTTAAGACACATTTTAGATAGCCATTAGAGGTGGTTGATTGAAGGTAAAGGAAGTTGGAAGTATCTCATTTTTATATCCATATGTGATGTATCGAAGTGAGGCATCTAGCTACGGTCCCGAGTTTATGGATTAATTGTCATTTGTTCTATACAATGTGTAGAGGTCTAGAAATGTGTCAACTTTCATGGACTAGAGAATGCAAAGTGTCCAAAGGTTCTTTTGGTGGAGCTTGTAAGTGTGTTTGGGAATGGTGTGCACAATAGGGCCTATGACAAATGGAAATCTCTCTATGAGGAGTGGGACGTTCGATGCATTAGGGAGTGCCAAAGCTCCCTCAAGATGTTGATGTGGTTTGGTGTTTTGTTTGTTTTTTAGCTTTCTATTAGTTGTGTTGGAATTTTGTGCTTGCTATATGTATTGGGGTATTGATATATAGTTGCATATGGGTAGTTTAGAAACCTTTATGGGATGTTGTGCTTTCTACTGCTATGCCTAGTCTTGGGTTGTTAGCACACTCATTTATATATGTTTTCTAAACTATTTAGTAAGGATGGGTCCCCTAAGTAGAACACCTATATTATAATTCAAAAAAATTAAACCAAACAAATATGAAATCCACACTAGGAACTAGGTATGTTGAAGATGTAAAGTAATTTTGAATTGGGAAAATATTCATAGGAATCTCTTCTTTAATTCCTTTCCTTTATGAGAAACTATATGTGATTCAACTTCCAAAGGCCAAGGAAGTTTTGGCTATTATAATGGTTAAGTAAGAAAGATGATAACAAAGTCTCGGTTGCAAATTAATAAAATTTCAAGGACTATACAAATGATATATATCAAGAAGGTTTTGTAATCAAAGGATGACCACAATCATTTAAAGGAACATGTATCTCAATTGAGGCTAACTAGGTGAGTCTAACATCCTTATCATTTTATTGTGATTTTGTAGGTTTATCCTAGGTAAATTACCTTGTTATAAAGTGCCCTAAATTTATCTATTAGATAATTGTAACACCAAATTTATCCATTAGATAATTGTAACACCAAACTTAATTTAGGTTTGTGAGGCAATTAATAGATTGTTCACTATGCATAATGATTGATACAATGGGAAAGGTGACAAACCTAAAATAGTCCAAAATTTGGGATGCATATTCACATTTAAGGAAGTCTCTGGACAATCATCATGTATTTATGAAATGTGAATATGCATCCCAAATTTTGGACTATTTTAAAGAAATATGGTGCATTTAGGAACTTGGTGATTGTTGGGGTAAAGAGGAATATATGATCATACTAGAAGAGGTGGATTAGGCCCATAATTGGCCAAGGTTGCTTTGAATAAGGTTAAAACAAGGAGATACCCATGTTGATATTCACACCCTTTGGTCCACACCTACATTGGGATGGATTAAGCTTGAAATTTTGATGGGTAGCCAAGGGTAATCCTAGTGAAGTAGGAGGAGTATGTTTATTAAGAGATGATAAGGGAAAACCTCTACCTATCTTAGCTTATGATTTTGGTGTCAAGAACAATAATATGGTAGATTCTAGGGCCATGATATCCAGGGCCTCAAGATGACTTGGAAACTAAACAAGATATCCCTTAGTGTGGAAGGAGATTCCAAGATCAACATTGATCATATGAAAAAGCATAGATGAAGCTCAAGTGGTTATTGGAAACTATTCTATTGGAATCTAGAAACTTGGTGAATAAGTTTAAATCTATCTCCTTCAAACATATCAAATGAAAAGGTAATTATATTCTAGACTAGGCAGATAATGGAAGAAATCATTAAATTGCTCCTAGACATCTAGCATTTGTTGGGAAGAATAATTTTGTTATGTATTCAACTCAATCCCTAAGTTGTGCCTCCATGCTATCAAATGTTACTTGTATCTACCTTCTATACAATGATATTGAAGGGGTAGAAGGTTAGGCTAAGGATTTCTATATTGCTACTTAGATAAATTCCACATCTTCAATGTGTGGCATGAGCATATGCACAAAGCCTTGGAGGATATTTCTACGATAATGAAGATAAACCTTCATCTTGATGCTAAATTGGATGATTCTATCTACTATGAGAATTAAGATGAGGAGGAGGTGACATAAATCCCTCCTATCAAATTTGAACAATGTTAAAAATGTCAAGGAAGTGGTAGAGGCTTTGTAAGGCTTGTGTAAATTTCAGTTTATTAGTCCCACCACCCTAGGATAAAGTTTTTTAGTTTATTAGTAATTCTAACACTACTTCAACTTATTACTCTAGGGTGAGGGCCACTATAATTTTCCCTACCACTAATATATCTTAAGACACCTATTGGTTTATGTTTGATGTCATTGTAGTATGTACCTTTTTAAAGATAGATAGTATATTTTATGGAGTTTGAGATAATAGGGAATATCACAAACTTTTATGGAATAGTTGATGTCATGATATGTGGTGTTTCAATTCACATATTTTAATAGAAACTCTTTAGTATTGATGGTAGTATGTTCTTGGCAATGACACATTATTTTAGAAAAGAATCACATCCTTAAGGTTGAATCCATTTTTGGCATTTCTAGTGAGACAAATTTGAGAGGGATAACACATATAACATAGATGGATCTACTAAACACTTTGTTACTAAAATCCAAACTTTTGGCATTCTTTTTGTTCACTATTTCAAGAAAAACTATTGAACCATAATGCATTTAATCACTTCTTAAAAATTTAAAAATGTAGTAGAGAGAAATCTTCTAACATACATCTCAATTAAATAATTTATAATCTAGAAGTGAACAATGAAGCATATTTAACATATTTAACAATGAAGCATATTTAACATACTAAACTACATTCAAGCATATATACTCAATAATATATACATGTAGATCTAGATCTAGATAAGTCCATGAAATACTATAAAATATCTAGGTAGGACCCATGAAATGTGTACTTTAAAACATCTACTCATCATCATCATATAAATAAATACAAATCACAGTTCATGAAATACTGAAATATATCTAGAAGAACATGTCATAGCAAGTTCGACATAGATAGTCAAAGTCCTAGAATGGCATATATAAAAAATAATGTGCACATCATACAGTTTAGTCTATGAAATAAAACTCTATGTCAGGGATGATCATCACTCAAGTTCAAATCTGAAAGAGGCCTCTTTCTTCCTCGTGAAATGGATGGATCTACCTCATGCTGTACACACAAGAGAAAGAACTTGCAATCAGATTTAAAAAATTTTAAAATGACATATGAAATTAAATATTTAAATGTAGGCTTTAAAGTGTGCATTTAAATTACCGTCTCACTTCCCACATTTTGTTGTGCAAGTGGTATAACTGTTTCATCTTCATGACCAAAAGTTTCACTTGCTAATTGCTAGAATTTCAAATAAAGCAAGTTTGAAATAAGTTACAATTTAAAATTAGCATATAAAGACCTAGAAATTGCACATATAGAAAATTTTAAAGTAAAGTTTAGGACCTGAAAATGTGTGGATGGCTCATGAATTTGTCCCTGAGTACCAACCTGACCAATAGTCTCACTCCTATCATCCTGCACTTACATATATATGGGTGCATATATAAATTTATATAAACTCAAAAAAAGACCTAGAAATTGCACATATAGAAAATTTTAAAGTAAAGTTTAGGACCTGAAAATGTGTAGATGGCTCATGAATTTGTCCCTGAGTACCAACCTGACCAATAGTCTCACTCCTATCATCCTGCACTTACATATATATGGGTGCATATATACATTTATATAAACTCAAAAAAAGAAACTTATTACAAATTTAGTACAATTTTTTAAAACACACACCGGGGAATACTCAGGCATAGTAGCTGTCGATGGAGGATCAATGGAAGAAACACCTGAGCTAGGTGGTCGATCAGACATGGGAACTGCCACATGACCTGAGCCTTGCTGCAATAGTAGTGTTTCACATACATGTATGTATATAGTTATTTATTTAATTATACACAGTTTGTTAATTTAAAATATAATATTGATAAGTTTCAAAAGAAAAATGAAACTAGAATTAGATACATATGGTTTTAGGGTTAAGATATATTGGTTTACCCCGTAAGGTGTGCCAACCTCTACAGCTGTCAATGCAAAACTCAATGTATCAAATCGTGATGTGGCCCTAGAGCGACTTGAGATCTGTACAACAAATAGTTTACAATTATATAAATTAATTCATTAAATTATTTATAAAAAATTTGATCTACGTTTAAATTATACACTTGAAATATTTAATAAAATGTGGTCAATGTACCTGTGTAGGATTATCATCCGAATATAGTAGATCCAAGTATGACTCCACTCCGGCTGTAGCTGCATCTGATGTGGATGTAGGAGCAGGACCATAACATGGTTTATTGCAATTTGTACACAAATGTGCCCCTGACAGGCCTGGGGCTCTATGCTGAGATGCATCGACTCCTCCATGATGCTCTCCACCACTGAATTCAGCTGCCATGTGGGCAGCTTGTTCAGTGAGATTGCCTGAGAGTCTACTCAATGCTCCTAATGTCGACAAAACTGACTGCTGCTGAATAGGTGCAGGAATCGTGGGCAAAATAGGAGCAACCATAGGAGCAGGAGGAACAGGTCGATTGGGGTCAACTCGTGCCCCTAGTCTATGTTGTGGCATGCCACGACCAACACCCTGAAAATCTCTCATATCAAAATAATTGGGTTTTTGACCCAATTGAAACTCCACCCATAATTTTCTCCAAAAATATAGCGGCACCTCACAATTAGCATGTGGTGGGTGATCAAACACCATCCACCACCGATCCCAAAAATGTCTCGAAATCCCCTCATGCGTACACCACTTAATTGATATTCTTTTTTTTGTTGCAGCTATAGGTTGATTAGTTTTTGGGTGACGAAAAAATGGGGCTAATGTTTGTTTTGTAATGTGGAGGTCATGGATGTCTTTATATGAAAGACCATTTGCATAGAATTGCCTCCTCTCCTCCCGCCAAAGCTGAAATCTATTTAGGTCTGCATCGATAGACCTAACAGAATCAATAATGGTTTGCATCAAAGATGCAAACCGAACCACATGCGGAGGCATCAAGTGAGTTTGATTATTAATCAAATTAATGTTCTCCTCAATTGTATTAATATTTTCATTAATGTTTTGCTGCAATCGGGCCTCATCAAATGGAGGGGGTGGGGGGTTTTGAGGTGGAGGGGATGGGGGGTTTTGAGGTGGAGAGGGTGGGGGGTTTTGAGGTGGATCATGGGGTGGGGGGTTTTGAGGTGGATCACGAGGTGGGGGGGTTCCATAAAGAATGTCATCTATTAAAAATTCATCTAGACTCTGGTCATCCATTAGATCTGTCTCCTACAAATTTTCAAATATGTAAATTCATATAAAAAACTTACAAATGTATAATTTCACAATTTATATATATATATATATATATATATATATATATATATATATATATATATGTATATTGAAAACTTACAAACAAATATCTATAAATTTAAACTTAATCTAGAATAGATCTATAAATGATTTAGTTTAAAATATCCATGAATTCAGAGAGCACGTAATACTTGAAAATTAAACACATGCACAAGTTTATCATATAATATGAACAATCAAATGATGATGCCTCATATCGATGTCTCCTTAAATTAATCCAACATTTCCCTAAAATATTATATTCTCCTTCCTACTTCATTCCTCTTTAACCATTTTTTAGAGGGTTTTTGAACTATAGAATTGGTATTTATAGATAAAATATGGAATAATTAGAAAAAAGATCTCACAAAAATTACCAAGAGGAAGTTATGCAAAAAATTACAACATAAAGCTATGTCTAAATTTTTAGATCATTAAATTCACATAGTGGACAAGGTTGCAGGTTCTAGGTCCTAGTCCTACACCAAGGTGTCACTCTACCTAACAAGGTCTCAAGTCGTATCATCATTTTTCTCAAAATTATAATGGAAGTTACATTTTGACACCTTATATAGTCCAAATTTAAAAGTGCATGCCAAGTGTATTAGATTCCCATTTCTCTATTAATCAGGCTACTTCTAGCTTCTAAGTTAAGCTCAATTGTGATGGTGTGACATGAAGATGTCTACGTGATGCCCTGACATTATAGGTTCCTGACATTATAGGTTCCTATTTCTCTTCCTATATTAACTCCAATTTTACTATAGGCTTCTCATGTGTCTCAAAAGAGCGGTACAGATTATGACTTAATTGAACATTGCATGCTACTTTTATATTACATTTATTACCAATACTACATTTATAACAATAGTGACCTTGTTAAAGACTACATTTATACCAATACTACAACATTGTATTCCAACAATATGAGTTACCTTCTGCTGAACTGTAAAAACCCTAAAATATCATTTTGAAACCTTATTAAATGTTAATTTCCAAACCCTAATATGAGAATTTGAAACCCTAAAATGTCATTTTAAAACTCTATTACGTGAATTTTCAAACCCTAATACATCATTTTGATACCCTAAAAGGTGAAAAGTGAAGCCCTAAACATCTACTTTAGAACCCTAAAATTTATATTTGAAACCCTAAATTGTGGATGTCAAGTTCCCTAAATTGTAAATTTGAAACTATAAAATGTGGATGTCAAGGGTAGAAGAATGTTTTCCTCAATATTTTTAAATGAACTAAGGGTAGGCGAAGGATTAAGGAATGATCCCAACTTCATATAAGATTGCACACCGTATGTCAATATGCGACTATATTAATCCATCTACTAGAATGGACCCAAAACTAAATGAGAATTAGCATAGGTCTACAAATGTCACCATTGCACTAGTTAATACATGTTGATGTTATCTAAATCATATTTAATTGTGAAACTAAAACAAGAGGAGAGAAAATTAAATGTTAATTTCCAAACCCTAATATGAGAATTTGAAACCCTAAAATGTCATTTTAAAACTCTATTACGTGAATTTTCAAACCCTAATACATCATTTTGATACCCTAAAAGGTGAAAAGTGAAGCCCTAAACATCTACTTTAGAACCCTAAAATTTATATTTGAAACTCTAAATTGTGGATGTCAAGTTCCCTAAATTGTAAATTTGAAACTATAAAATGTGGATGTCAAGGGTAGAAGAATGTTTTCCTCAATATTTTTAAATGAACTAAGGGTAGGTGAAGGATCAAGGAATGATCCCAACTTCATATAAGATTGCACACCGTATGTTGATATGAAACTATATTAATCCATCTACTAGAATCCAGACCCAAAACTAAATGAGAATTAGCATAGGTCTACAAATGTCACCATTGGGTGCTAGTTAATACATTGATGTTATCTAAATCATATTTAATTGTGAAACTAAAACAAGAGGAGAGAAAATTATTTATTGAAGTAAAATATAGATGCAAATTTATTATTCCAAGTTTAAAGTTGTAGTGAATTTTTTTCAAACCATAGTGGACTATAAATTTATTTTTCATTTCTTACATGAAACTTATGGATAAGTTTACCACAACTGATAAAATGTACATTTAAATCCATGCATAAAATCTTATGGCCATAGTGCATCAAACGTCTTGGATAAACACTATGGACTCAAGGGAAGCAGGTAAAACAAGTATATAACTAGAACAACATAGGCTATAGAAAACACATCCTCATTGGTCCATCATTTAAATGTATCATGAAGGTATCAAGGATGGAAGGATCACATGTCACAAAAGATTATCCAAGCTTCTAGATAGGTTGAATCAAAAAGGTATATATCACTATTTACATGCTCAAACCCTAATCAAGATATGATAGGAAAAGATAAACAAGGACATGAATGCAAACCGTAGGTAAATCTATTTAAGAAAAAGATAAAAGTGAGAAATTAGATCTAAGAACTGTAATTAAAAAAAGGCCAAACTAGTACTATAAAATCCTAGGTGATGGAATGTCAAGTTCACTAATAAATATAAAGGAAATCCATTTGACTATTACTGGATACAATTTCAATACATCTAACAGTTGTGTTACACAAAATGAACCACTAGTCAATGATCATAGTGCCTTACACTTGAAGATGATTGGGGTCCATTAGAATTTATATCTTATAGTTTTGGTGAGTATCATGTGGATCTTAAAAGGCTTATGGTATTCCATTATTAAATACATATGACCAAATATCGTTCTATTTTAATATGGACCCTTAAATAATGTGATATTTCATAGAATGGAAAGAGTCTAGGAGTTTAATATGGTTCATATACATTACACTCAAGTGAAAACTATGGTCAGGTTCACAAATAAATGTAAAGGAATATCATTTAACTATTATTAGATACTTGTAATTTCGATATATCTAACAATTAAGTGACACAAAATTAACCCCTAATCAATGATCATAATGTTTTACAAGAAGATGATTTGGGTCCATTAGACTTTATGTCTTATATTTTTGGTGATAGCAACCTTACTGGCATATCAGACAGGAACTTCTAATAGCCAACAATGACAGATATCAAAGATAGGGTATAGTCTTATAGCCAACAATGACAAATAAAAAAAGGGTATATAGTTTTATATGATTCCTCAATATTCATCTTGATACATTTAGTGTACCCTAAGTTAATCATCAACACTGAAGCATCTACATGCCTCCTCTTGATACATTTTCATCTTCAAACTTATCCCTTTTATCATTATATTACATATACTAATTTGGTTTTTTAGGGTTTAGGGTTTAGGTTTTTAGGGTTTGTAGGACAACATGGTTTTAGGGTTTATAGTTTGGTTTTTAAGGGTTTATAGTTTACGTTTTTAGAGTTTGCAGTACAACATGGTTTCAGGGTTTATAATTTGGTTTTTTAGGGTTTATAGTTTAGGTTTTTAGGGTTTGTAGTACAACATGGTTTTAGGGTTTATAGTTTCAGTTTTTTAGGGTTTATAGTTTAAGTTTTTTAGGGTTTATAGTTTAAGTTTTTTAGGGTTTGCAGTAACATGGTTTTAGGGTTTGCAGTAACCTGGTTTTAGGGTTTGCAGTAACATACAATCACAAAATTCTAATAACAAGTAAAACCCTTAAATAACAAATAAAACCCTAATTTTCATTTTAACCCTACAATTAGGAAAAAAAACATTTAAAACAAGCTAAAGATAGGTAGAGAACCAACCTGGAAGAGCTCGAGGGTGACGAGGTGGCAGGAGGAGGTGAGAGGGCAAAAAAACTATGTTGTTTCCCTTGTCTGGTGCTTGACAACGCGTACCCGTTTCTTGGTGTCCGCTATCACTGTCGTCCTCTGTGGGTGAAAATGAGCCCGCAGAGCTCTTTTTTTAAAAATATATAATTTTTGAAAACGGGTACCCGTTTAGGCTCGGGTGCCCGTTACTAAACGGGTACCCGTTTAGGCTCGGGTGCCCGTTTAGGCTCGGGTGCCCGTTTAGGCTCAGGCGCCCGTTTAGGCTCGGGCGCCCGTTACCGGCGGCATTTTTTTTGCTCGCACGACTTCCCCTATATGTGGACCCAGTTTCTTGCAGGTACCCGTAAATTGCTACAACAGTTTAAGACGCCTTGGCTATTTCCAAATGCATATTTTTACATGTATTACCCTTTTATAGTGTTGCACCTTCATGCAATTAGTGTTTTAACTGCATTTACATGATGGCATATGAGTTTGAGGATTTTTAATGGTTGTAGATAGATATATATGTTGTTCAAACCTTTCACTAATTTCTACCAGCCCAAAAGTTGAATACTGGAGCCTTTCAGGAAATAAAAACAAGCATAGGAAAGGTTCTAGGTTAGTGGCAATACTTTGCCTAATCCTTGGGTAGGTTTTGACTAGGTTTGGGAGTTATGTGACCAAATTAAACCCCTTTAACTTAGTAAGTTATCTATTGCTAGTCAATATGGACAACCAGATTAGTTTAGTGAATTGTTTGACAAAATGCCTTAAGGAAATGGGACCATAAAATGTCATGCTAGGTCATGATGTGTTACCAAAGGTTATATGAAACTTCTAAAAGCATATAAATTAATTTCTTACCTACTGGGGTTTAAATTTGTGTGTAGAAAGAGGGTAATGGCAACTCTCACTTCAGATTTACAGCAGTAATTCCCATTGTTTATTTCATAGCCATCTTAAAATTATGGGTAGCATTCTATGAAGTGGTTTGTAGCCTGCCAAATAACCAACTTTTATAAACAAAGGTTAGTACTTTGTTCTTGGTCCTGTTTTACAAGTGGACAACAATAATAAAGGTCAATATGCGGCCACATCTCTTAGATTTTGGCTCCATGTTTCATTTGGACTTCTTTACAAATAGGACAGTAGTTATAAAGGTTATATACTCAGCTATTTCTACTTTGATTAGGTGTTATGTAGTATGTTATGAACATAGAAAAAGAGATTCTTAATCCAATTGTCAAGATTATAGATGGTGTGGTTCTTTTTCTTGGTTATCTTAGCACATGTAGTACCATGTTTCTAGTTTGTGGCTTGTGCAACTATACACCTACTATCATATGCTTTGGAATTGTTTAAATTCAACTAAGTATTTCATGGGACTGCATATAAAGATTGTCAAGACTTAGGCTGTTAATACTTGATTAGTTTGCATATTGACTATCCCTAAAAGTACAGTTTTACTCTTCAAGATTCTTCCCTTTTAACGTATTTGACTTTTTGGCTATGGGTTGTCCTCATTAAATAAAAGACTTGTGTTGGTAAATGGTTGAAGGGTTAGGCATTCTAGCCATTCCTGTCTAAACTCTTGTTCGTATAATGAATGCGAGTAGAAATTGGGACAGCCAAGTTATACTTAACGATTAAATTCTTTAACATGAATACCAACAAGCTAAAACATGTCAATCCCTTGTGATGCAAAGCGAATTTAGTTAGATACTTGTGAAGTAAGAGCTAGTTGAATCACGTAGCATCTAAATAATGAAAAGTATATATATCTTTTTAGCCACCTAAGAATGAATCCTTTTCCAAGCTTATGTACCAGTAGAAAGATATCATTTTTGAAAAGAAAATGGTTATCTCCTCCTAATATTAAGCTAGACACCATAAGTCATAGGTCAAGACCATAGGTAGGTAAACTACATGGCTTGTCTTGTTTATCTAACTCTGGGATGACTTAGTCCACTTACAGAACCAAGCTGAATACAAATGCCGACCTCTATGGCAACACATAACGGTTGGAGTATAGGCTCTACAAGGGCATAGGTAGGAGGATTGCATTACTCCTATAACGTAGTAGTTCCACTTCTTCTGTGGTGATCACCAACTTGTAAATCCTATGACCCGCATTAAGATAAGCTTATTGATGCTCCAGCTTGACAGTAGTCAGGGAGCGTGCTCTGCGAGTAGAGTGGTACGACTATATCTAGAGATAGTAGGCTATCACCCAAGTATACTGATGAAGAATGCCAGGGACTTCTCAGGCTTGAATGGCTATCACCAGCAACATGCAGGTTCTAGAGCTAGTGGCATGCGGGTGAAGGATGTCATTATTCACTATTTTGTAGCTTTTAAGATTAGTGGGAAGTCATTCTAGTGGAATTGAAATTAAGCAAAGGACCAATTTGTTTCAGGTGTTAGTTTTTAGTTTTTCTTACTCTCTATGGTTGTTGGTCTAGTTGTGCTAATATAGTAATAGGAAGCCTTTTTGAAAGCTTGATACCGTGGGTCAAAAGTTACGTTGTTTCTAAAAGCTTTGGCATGAATAATCATCTATGTTTATGGATTGTGGAGTCCATTGGTGGGTTAGGATAGGGAATTTTTATCCTTAAGGTGGGATTCACCATGCACTCTAGATGATGGAGGGTGACTGAGTGTACAAGGTGAACAACCACTTTCTTGCAGCTATCTTAATCAAGGTAACACCCATGTGAGTATTGTTCATTATTTGCACTTCATTATTCACATTTCCTTAATATTGTTGATTAATTGATGAGTAATCATACATATTTCAGATTATGCTTTCTCTAGAGAATAGGAAGGGAGATTTAAATGCATAATGCATTAAACATGTATACTTGGTTTCCAAGATGCCTGAATGTAAATGGACTTGTTGGTTACGAAGGATAGATAAATGGATGTAAATGAAATAATCTTACCTCCTCTTACTAGTTGTATGAAGAACAAATGAATTATTGGAAATTCCCTATTGTTGTTATAAATTTCTGTCATGTTCTCTTATGGTTGTTACGAATTTATGTCATGTAATCTTGCTGTAAATTATCAACTGGGTTGTAAGTGTTTAAATTCAAACCTCCTTGTGAAGGCCTAATGACCATAAATGTATTTCAATCATCTTTAAACCTGTTTTGGTACAGTCATTGTATGTGATCTGTAGTAAGTTCTGATTTAAAAAAATTGGTTATATATTCTGGGGTTTTACATTGGTATTAGAGCCTAGTTTCCAACTCTAGGACCATGGAGCTCACTTTTTCTGCACATGCTAGATTGTTTCTTTTGATTATGTAGCCATGGGTCACAAGAAGAAAGGAAAGAAGGAAGCCTCCAAAAAACCACATCCCCAACCCAAGATCACAGTGGGTTCTGTAGAACTTACTATGCCACTAGAAAAGGTAGAATCTAAAATGATATATGATTCTAAGACCCTGGTGATAACCATTAAGCATCTAAAACTTTAGAAGGGCAAGGAAGTCACTGGACCTTCTAAGAATGTAAAAACACTGAAGCTAAACCCACCCTCAATAAGCAAGCCCAAACCATCCGCTAAAAGAGATATTTCCCTTTTGGTTGCGGGCGCAATGCACCGACACTTTCAAAAGAACTGATTGCTCAATTTGAGCGTGTGCACCCCAAATCGTCTACAATCATGGAAACTTCTGAGGTGGAAGAGCCTAAGGAAGAGGAACTTCCTATTGTATAAAAACTTATATGTAGTGATGATATAGTATTAATTAAATATCATCGCCTCTTTGTAATAATGTCTATCAATGCCTCTATGTAATGGCATATATGTAATAGCATCTATCGATGCCTCTATGTAATGGCATCTATGTAATAGCATCTATCAACACCTCTATGTAATGACATCTATGTAATTAATCTCTGTTAATGAAGAACTATCGAAATAATTATGCCTTATCATTATTAAAATGGGAACTTTAGTTTGACTCTTGGATGCTTGAAATATTTTAAAATGAAAGAGTTACTTCTAGATTTCTGCATTATGTGAGTTTAAAACAATTTGATGAAGGTTGTAAATAAATGTTGAATTTGTTATAATTGTCTCACAATTTAGATATACCTATAGAAAATGAAGAGGACAACCAGGAGATGATCTAGTCCAAGTTTGGCTAAAATACTTAGAGACAACAAAGGTGCAACCTCCTCACAACCAATGGTACCTGAGGAATTGCAGGCTGAGTTGAATGCCCTTTGAGAAAAAATAGCTTCACAAGAGCAATAGATTGAAGAGTTAATGAGACAAAAGGAGCAAGAAACAAATCATACCACTGGCCTAGGAACCAATGAGGACCAAGATCACGAACATAGTTCCAAAGCTACTACCCATAGCTTCTCATTGGGAGAACCATAGTGAAGGGTGGGAAAGAACCCTTTGATTAGGGAGCTAAAGAAAATGCAAGCTCCCAAGTTTAATGGAACAGGTGGTGGAGGCATTGCAGAAGCTTAGTTAATTGGAATGAACAAGTATTTTCGGTTATTAGATTTGACTTCCAACACTAAGGCCCAAATCACCATCTATCAACTACAAGGGGAAGCGTCTTTATGGTGGGACCATCTGCTAGAAATTAAAAAAATTGAATTGCATCAGCTAACTTGGGATAAGTTCATAAAATGATTCCACAAGGAATTCCTTTCCGCCCACCGTCAAGATCAAAAATTGATTGAATTCCATTCACTGCACCAAGGAGGGATGAAAGTTTTTGAGTATAAGGCTAAATTCACGGGTTTACTTCATCATGTTAATTACATGAAGGACTAGAGGAGGACCACGTAAACAAGTTTATCCTGGGATTGAATAAGAACGTCATGTATGAGACTAAGTTATCATGACCTAAGAGCCCAAATCAAGTAGAGGAGGTAGCCCTAGTTGCTAAAGAGAAGCAGAAGAGAAAGCAAGAGCAGAAACAAAAGTATTATTCCTTTTACCACTCTAACAACAGAAGGAAGGAATTTAAGAAAACTACACCAAAAAAGAAGGCAGGGGATAAGTTTAAAAGGAACCAGGGCTTAAAAAGAAGTTATGAATCAACAGAAACTAGGGGCGTGAAGGAAAACAACAGAGACCATCTAAGCAAGTACCACAAACTAGCTTTCCTAAGGATATGGAAGTAAAGAAGATTGGCCCAGTGGGAGGATGTTGGACTTGCAGGGGTGACCACTACAAAAATGAGTGTCCAAGGAATCAGGATAAATCCACCAAGCCTCCAACTAGAATTTACACAGCTGTGGATAGCCGCCAAACCAACAACCAAGTGTCACTCATAGAGTTGCAAGGTACTTTTCATGGACAATCCATCTCTATTCTAGCAGACTTAGGGGCAACTGATAGCTTTATTTCACCTGAGGTGTTAAAAAAATGTAATATTGGATTTAAAAATCTTAGTCGAGAGTAGATGGAGGTAGAATTTGGGTTTGGTAAGACTCTATGGGTAAATTTCAGCCTGAGAGGAGCAGAAATTAATTTAGGCAACACAAAAACTAAGGTTAATCTATTGGTCACAAAGTTAGGGTCTTATGACTTGATCCTAGGAATGGATTGGTTCGGGACACACCAAGCTAAACTGGATTATTATAACAAAACAATTGAATGCTTAGATGACCAAGGAAGACTAATAGTACTTCAAGGAATTTAAAGGCCATTAGTTGTGAGAATGTTTATAGCCATGCAAGCCAAGAGAGTTTTAAGGAAGAGAAGCAAACTATATGGTAAAGATTGAAGAAGGCAGCGAAGACCCAGTTCCTAATATCAAGGATCTAATGGAGAAAGGGTAAATATGGCCTAGTGTGTCACCTTGGGGAGCCCCAATGTTGTTCATCAAGAAGAAGGATGGGACTCTAAGATTGTGCATTGATTGTCGAATGTTGAACAAGGTGACCATCAGAAATAGATACCCCCTTCCTTAAATTGATTATTTGTTTGGTCAAATGGAGGGAGCCACAACCTTTTCAAAAATAGACCTAAGGTCTGGATACCATCAACTTCAAATCAAGGAAGAGGACATTTTGAAGATAGCTTTTCGAACTACGTATGGCCACTATGAGTTTTTAGTGGTACCTTTTGGCTTAACAAATGCTCCATCTACCTTTATGAGCCTCATGAACCATGTATTTCATGACTACCTAGACAAATTTGTGTTGGTATTTTTAGATGATATTCTTATCTACTCCAAGAATTCACAGAAGTATGAGAAGCATCTAAAAATTATACTACAAAGGTTGAGGGAGCATAAATTGTATGGGAAATTGACCAAGTGTTCCTTCTTCCAGCCTAAGATACATTACCTTGGACATATTATCTTAGCTAAAGAAATTTCAGTGGATCCAACCAAATTTCAGGCAATTGTAGATTAGCCTACTCCTAAAGAATGTACCAGAGGTAAGGAGCTTTATGGGATTGGCTAGATACTACAAAAGGTTTATGGAGAACTTTTCTAAAATAGCTAACCCCATAACATCCCTTCAGCAAAAAGGAAAGCGGTTTGAGTGGACTAAAAAGTGTGAAAATGCCTTCCAGCAATTGAAGGAAGCACTTACCACCGCTCCAATCCTGTAAGTACCTGATCTAGAAAAGGAATTCGTAGTATGGATAGATGCCTCATTAGATGGGTTAGGTGGAATTTTGATGCAATATGGGTGGGTGATTGCTTTTGAATTCTAAAAATTGAAGGATCATGAACTCAATTATCCTACTCATGATTTGGAACTTATAGCGATTATGCATGCTTTGAAGGTTTGGATGCATTATTTAGTGGGGAGACCATTTAAATTGAATACTGATCACAAAGGGCTCCAATATTTATTTACACAACTTGACTTAAATGCTAGACAAAGAAGGTAGCTAAAATTCTTAAGTAACTATGAGATAGGCATTTCATATGTTAAGGGTAAGGAGAACCGGGTTGCCGATGCCTTAAGTCGTAGGGCCAGACTAGCCGCAATCTCTCAAGTAAAGTTCAGCATGCATGAAAGTATTAAGCTGATGCAAGTAAAGGATCCCTTTTGTCAGCAAACAAGGCTAGAACTTCAGCAAGGGATTGGTGTAGCAGAGTATCATTTGGGAGATGATAGTATCTTACGTTATCAACAACGAATATATGTACCTGAAGAAGGGGACTTTAGAACAAAAATCCTTGTGGAAAGCCATAATGTACCGTACCAAGCACATCCAGGAGTAACTAAGATGTATGCAGATTTGAAAACTCATTATTTTTGGCTAGGAATGAAAAAGGAAGTAGCGAATTTTGTTGCAAAGTGCCTAGAATGTCAACAGGTCAAGGCTGAACATTGCCATCCAGCAGGAACATTGTACCCCCATGAGTTACCTTGGCACAAATGGTCAGTGATTTCAATGGATTTTGTGACAGGATTGCCTAAAACTCGGCACCAACATGATAGCATCTTGGTGATAGTTGATAAATTAACCAAGGATGCACACTTCATACCTGGTAATGTTAAGGATGGCACTCCAACTTTAGCAAAAAGATTCATAAAAGAGGTAGTCAGGTTGCACGGGATGCCAAAAGTGATGTATCTGATAGGGATAAATTATTTACTTCCAGTTTTTGGACAACCCTCATGACCGCTCTTGGTACTAAACTCAATTTTAGTACTGCCTATCACCCTGAAACAGATGGCCAGATAGAAAGAGTTAATCAGGTTATGGAGGATATGCTTCAAATGTATGTAATGGATCAGCCTAAGAAATGGGAAGCATATTTACCCCTAATTGAGTTTGCATACAATAACTCCTACCATTCCTCCATTCAAATGGCCCCTTTCGAAGTGCTTTATGGCAAGAAGTGCAGAACCCCATAGGATGGGATAGTTTGGACAACTGTGTAACCATTAGACCTGAACTACTTTAGGAATACAATAGACAGATAAAGATCATTAGGGAGAGGTTGAAGGAAGTGACAGACTGACAAAAGAGTTATGCAGATGCTAAGTGAACATTGAGAGAATTTGCAATTGGAGACGAAGTGTTTCTTCACGTCAAACCTCATAAAAGTTCAATAAAATTTGGCAAGGCTGCCAAATTATCCTTGCAATATATCAGACCATTTGAGATACTTGAAAAGATTAGCTGTGTGGCTTACAAACTAGCTCTTCCACCATCTCTCTTGCATTCATAATGTGTTTCATGTATCACTACTTAAGAAATATATTGTTGACCCCACACATGTAATTGATTGGAAGACACTATAGGTAGAAGAGGACAGAGATATCCACCTCAAACCACTCGCAATCATAGACAGGCGTAGCATACAACTACGCAACAAAACAATACCACTGGTTAAGGTCCTTTGGGACCAGTATGGGGAGCAAGGAGCTACCTGGGAAGATGAAAATGTAATTAGACTAGAATATCCAGACTTATTTTAGCTAAGCTAAGCCAACTTAATCCTAAGGGGGGAGGATGTCACATCCCATATGAACCCATTCTAAGGCCTCATAGTCCTGATATAATTTGGACTAGGGGTGGGGACTTGAAACTTAATATTAACTCTATGTGTGTGTGTGTAAGTGCATGTGTGAGTGTGTATACTTAAGTGAATGAACTTTTAATGGTTGATAGTGATGTATGCATATGAAATCTAATTATGTTTCTCATTTAATTTCTATATAGATATATTTGACCATATTTCATCTAACCTGGACTAACTAAATTGTGAACGTTGCAAGGAACAATGTTTTGTGCGCATGTGACAGGGTGCATGGTGGAGTGAAATCTACAGATCCATAAATTGCAAATGACTTTAATGCCAACCTTGTTGAAACACTGGTTAATCCTGGGACTCATCCAAAATAGAAATTGGTATGTTCTTACCAATCCCTGGTTAGTCTCATCCGCTACTTGTGGAGTTAAAGGTCCTAGTTTGAGTCCACTTGCTAGGTAACTACTACCTCATGCATATTAGTTTCTAAACACTTTTCATTCAACATGTCTTTCCTGTAATACCAATCTGGGATCACATTGTGAGTTTCGGCTTATGGGGTGATAGTTTGTAATAGTGGTAATAAAATTTGTAATTGCAAAATAGATTATATATATAATTTTGAAGGAAGTATTATAATAATTATAATTATAGAGTAATAATGATAATTATTATTGGTGGGTAGCTGGGAGGGAGCCTTGCCACCTCAGCATGAGGTAACAAGGCCATGCTAGGGGCATAGGGGTAGAAGTTATAATGATCTGAAAGGGTGGGTAATGGCACAAGCAGATTTGACTGCGGCATTCATTCCTCGTAGTGGCTTCGCATGATGGCAGCTGGCTTTCTCCACATAGGAGGATTTCGAGAAGGTTCTAGCAGTAGTTTTTTAAATAGCTGGCAACAGATCTCCATAGTATTCTTTCCACTGGACTCAGATTGATGCCGACTTATTTCGTTATTATCTTCTCAGCGGATGCTATTCGGTGTGGTGGAATGGATACGCCAGTGCACCTCACCAGCTGAAAGCGGCAGATGGCCTTTCTCAGTGCCATCACTGACCTTAGGCTAATGAGAATACTGCGCAGGTCCGATGCATTGATGTTGGGGGCAGTGAAGATGATAGTGGGTAGGATGTTTTTAGAGAATGGAGAGCGATACAGGGTGGACACAGATATCACTTCCAGGGCTTTGGCGATGCTGCTTGAATTGGGAATGGATAAATAGCTGGTGAAGTCCATCATGCAGGGTGTCTTTAATGCTGAGCATTTGGGGGATATGGAAGTCACATTGCAGATGGTGAGCTTGGGGTCTGGCATTCCACGACTGAAGGATTGGCATCTGTTCGATGATTCTGGTGCAGTCATCAAGCTTTACCCCTTCATCTTGGATGTCTGAGGATTTGACCTGATTCTGCTCAAGGACCAAGCGACAATGGTAGTCAGCTACATCAAAAAGGCTCTGGGCCTGGAGGTGATTGACGGGCTCGACTAGGTGGAGGACTTCCATAAGCTACTTGCATCCGTTAATACTTAGCTCAGTTTACTCCATCGGCTCCATTTTGTATAGCTCGAGCCACGATTATGTTAGTATAGGTATAGATAGCTTCCTCTGTAATTATGTTTAATGACCCTGTGTGGTCTTTCTACTAACTCACTCAGCTCTCGTAGACATAATGTCAATCTCAGGCCAGCCATGAAAGGCTGATGAAATGTAATCTCTTTTTGAAATTTCTCGATATAATTCAGCTATTACGGATCAAAAAAAAAATGATAACTATTATTGATGTCCATTCTAATACATTAAATATTAAATGATTAAAGAAATAAATTATTATAAGTCATATTATGATTATAAGTAATACTATTATTACCTATAGTGTTGATTCAAATTATTATACAAGCCCAATAGTAACTGATGATGGAAGTAGAAAAACAAAAAAAGATATCAGAAACTTAGAAAAAATAAAATATAGAAAATGGAATCGCAGAAGTCAAAAATTAGAAATTAGTGGTATATAGGAGTAGGATTTCTGCAGCAAGATGCTACGGACATGAAAGGAGAGGAGGGCGGCCAACATTGAATGCTTGGTCGACCCTCATGAATGAAAAATTGGATGCCATGCTTCAGTAATAAATCATGCACCCAACACTCCTTGCAAATAGGAAAAAGAATTGACAGACAAGACTCGGAAAAAGGATAGGAAGTGGAAATAAAGAGGCATGGGAAGGGCATTTTTGACCAGTTTCTTTCATTTTGGGTGAGCAGCAGGAGGTGTGGTGAGGAAAAAGGCTCGAATTTGGAGGTCTGGAGCTGAGTTTGAAGTCTGCAACTTTTTCTAGTTGCTGGAGTTGATTTTATTGGGAATTAAGGTGTCTCAACCTTGGTAATTCCTTGTATTATTTCATTGTATTTATTTATTTATTGCCTATTATGAAATTAGGATGCAAATCCTATTTTGTCATCTTGTGGGATTTGGCACGGTGATGTGTCATCCTACGTGGAAAGTGACAACATGTAAATTTGTCCTCACATGAGGAGATAGGCGTCCCACTTAGTGGTAGGAATATTTTTCCATGTGTCGGCATCTTGGATAATGTGTAAGGGAATATTGACCGAAACTGTCATGACAGATTCCTATGACAAATCTATGATGCGTAAGAGTCGTAAATGGAAGATTTTATGATAGGTGAAGACATGTGTCACAAGGCATCTTTGGGTGCCCCAAGGAGGGTTATGACATGTTGTAAGAGAATATGCTATTTTTAGCCTCTGTATGACATATTCTCTTACAACTGTAAGATATGACAGCTATGACAAATTCTATGACAATCGTAAGTGTTGTAAGAGTATCTGTCATTGCCCAACTTGGGAATAGGCGACCTCTTTGGGATGTAGGATGTTCATGACAATCGTAATTGTTGTACGAGTATCTGTCATTGCCCAACTTGGGAATAGGCGACCTCTTTGGGATGGGGTGATATGGCAAGTGTCATGAACATCCTACAGTGTTAGACAAGTGTCCACAGGCATGGATTTTGGGCCATGAGGCCATGTTGGACGCCCATCCCAAGATAGAGTCATTTTTGCCTTGTATCTTCTATATAAACAGGTGCTTTTGAGAGGAGATGTATTATGTGATTGACAGGTACTATTATGCTACCGAATTGTTTCCAGATACGAGTGTCGAAGACTCTTGCAAGAGCATTGGCTCTGAAACTGTATTGTAACCTTGCTTGTTTACTGGAATACATTTGAGGTGTGTTTTGGAGTGTGGGGTTTTTCACCCATAAGGGTTTTCCCCACGTATATCTTGTCTCTCTCTTCTTCTGTCTTACATTCTTGTGTATGTGTTTGTTGCAATATCTATGTTATTAGGTTAATAACACTATAATTATAAAGGTTGAAAAGAATTTTCACTCATCTCTCCTCATTAGATTAGTGTAGGAAGGGATTTCTGCACACCTAGCTTCCTTTCAGTTGGTATCAGAGCTTGATCACCTTTGGTCCTCATTGTTGGGTAGGGGTTTTTTGAGCTAATCTTAGGTTGAGTGGGAGCTTTATGCAGAGTATTCTATAATCTTGTTACATGAAAGAGATGGCAAGCACATCTAGAAGATTAGAGGTGGAGAAATTTAATGGCACTAATTTTGAGTTATGGAAACTTAAGATGGAAGACATGCTTGTTGATCGTGACCTATGGGAAATCGTATCCGGCATAAAACCAATTGCAATGGCACAAGCTGATTGGGATCTCAAAGATCAGAAGGCTAAGGGTCTCATAAGACTCAGTCTAGCTGATTCTGTCCTATTAAATGTCCATGAGGAGAAGACCATGAAAGATCCTTGGAAGAAGTTGGGAGATGTTTATCACGCCAAATCCCTGGTGAACAAACTTTTTTCTAAGAAAGAAGTTGTATTCTCTGAGGATGGAGGATGGAGGATCTGTTGCAGATCACCTGAATGCCTTGAACGTGTTAATTGCACAATTGACATCCATTGGTGTGAAGATGGAGGAGGATCGTTGTATGACCTTGCTTTGTTCTTTGCCAGACTCGTGGGATCATCTTGTTATGGCTATTGGGAGCACCACATCCACTTTCACAATGGATGAAGTGGTATCTTCACTGTTATCTGAAGAGATAAGGAGAAAGTCATTTGAGGCAACCAAAGAGGCTCTTGCGGTTCGTGGAAGACCCAAGGAGAAAGGGAAAAAGAAGGACAAGAAAGCTGAGAAGAGTAGATCCAAATCCTGTGGGAGATCCAAATCTCCTAGAAAGTCCAAGGCTCTTTGTTGGAATTGTGGAAAAACTGGGCATTTTTGAAAGGAATGCAAGGAAGAAAAGAAAAAGAAGAAGAAGAATGTCCCAGATTCAGATTCTGACAAGTCACAAGATGATGGTGATGCCTTCATCACAGCCCTAGCCACCCATGCATATGATGATGTGTGGTTGATTGATTCTGGTACATCATTCCACATGACCTCGCATCGAAGCTAGTTCATGAAGTATGAAGAGTTTGATGGTGGAAGAGTGTACCTGGGTGACGATTCTCATCTGAAGATTGTTGGTCATGGAAGAGTCTCAATCTGATTCCCTAATGGATGAGTGAAGGGGATCACTAGGGTTATGCACATCCTAGGCTTGGCACGAAACCTACTTTCTGTATGTAGGTTGAATGATGCAGGTGTGCATGTTGTCTTTTCGAAGGATGGATGCAAGATGACTAGAGGATCTATGGTGCTTGTGAAGGGTACTCGGAGAGGTACTCTGTTTCAGCTGGAGGCATGCACTTCACAGTGCAATAGTTCTTCTGACTCGAAGAAAAGATCTACAGTCACTTCATCCCCACCATCTGAACAAGCAGTGAAGAAATCTGTTGTAACAAATTCTAATGGTAGTCAATCTTGTGTACCCAAGGGTGCTCATGCTTTGAAAGTTAAGCTTCCTGCTAAAAAGACTATGTTATGGCATTTGATATATGGCCACATTGGTGAGAAGGCTCTTAGAACCCTGAAAAATAAAAACCTCGTTAAGGGGTTAAATGATTGTAATCTCGAGTTTGACTTTTGTGAACATTGTGTATATGGAAAGCAAAACCATGTTCAGTTTTACTCTAGTTCTCACAATTCTTTTGGTGTATTGGATCTTATTCATTTTGATGTGTTTGGTCCTGTTAGTGTTCCTTTGATTTCCAAATCTATATATTTTATATCTTTCATAGATGATTACAGTAGAAGGACATGGATTTATTTTCTTAGAAGCAAGACTGGAGTCTTTAGTCGGTTCAAGGAGTTTAAATCTTTTGTTGAGAATCAGACTAGTAAAAAGATTAAGTGTTTGAGAACTGATAACGGTGGTGAGTTTTGTTCGGCAGAGTTCGATAATTTCTGTAAAGAGTAAGGGATTGAAAGACATAAGACAACTCCATATACCCCGCAGCAAAATGGAGTTGCAGAAAGAATGAACAAGACACTGATGAAGAGGGCTAGGAGTGTGCTTATTGGAGCAAGCCTCGAACAAAAGTTTTGGGCTTAAGCTGTAGCCACTACTTGTTACCTGGTAAACAAGTCTCCTACATCAACTCTTGTTGGTAAGACACCTATGGAGGTGTGGTCAGGTAAGAATCCTTCAGTTAGACATCTTTGTGTTTTTAGTTGTGAGGCATATGCACATGTGCCTAGGGAGAAATGGTCTAAATTGGAGAACAAGGTTGTTAAGTGTATTTTCGTTGGCTATGGTATCGGTGTGAAACGATACAAGCTTTAGGATCATGTGGCTGAAAAAGTGTTGTATAGTAGAAGTGTTATCTTCATAGAGCTAATACCCTCTTCTGTTGTTCTACAGCCAGAATAGACAAAAGAAAGAAGATGTGGTTCAGTTTCCTTTTACCCCTAAGCAGACTGAACTGATAGACCATGTGAGACCTGATGATGAGGAGAGCTCTAGTAGCTCTGAAAGTTGAGAAGAAGAAGCAGAACCTCAACCTCAGCCATTGAGGAGGTCTACATGAACAAGGAAGCAACCTGATAGGTTTGGTTATTCATTACTTGATTCTAGTTGTGCTTTTGCCTTGCTTACTAACATTGATGAGCCTAAAACTGTGACAGAGGCTATGGGCATGAAAGATGCAGGTTCCTGGAAGGAAGCCATGGAAGATGAGATGGCTTCTTTGGAAAAGAATAAAACATGGACTTGGTGCCTTTGCCTGAAGGATGGAAACCTGTTGGATGCAAATGGGATTTTAAGAAGAAATTTGGTGCAGATGGCAGTGCTGAAAAGTATAAGGCCAGACTGGTTATGAAGGGGTATTCACAAGTGGAGGGAATTGATTATGGTGAAATTTTCTCTCCCGTTGCAAAGCTGACATCTATTCGGTTCCTGTTATCTCTTGCAGCAGCTTATGACTTAGAGGTGGAGCAGGTGGATGTGAAGATATCATTCCTTCATGGTGATTTGGAGGAAGAGATTTACATGTCACAGCTAGAGCATTACATAGAGAAAGGTAAATAAAATTTGGTTTGCAAGCTGAAAAAGTCTTTGTATGGTTTGAAGTAGTCTCCTAGGATGTGGTACTTGAAGTTTGATGCCATTGTGTTGTCGGTTAGATTTCTGAGATTGAAATTAGATCATTGTGTGTATTATACATTTGACAATGATCGCACTCTCATTATTGCATTGTATGTTGATGATATGTTGTTAATTGGGAATGGTAAGAATATGATTTATGATTTGAAGTCTCAGTTGTCAGCACAGTTTGAGATGAAAAATCTAGGGGCAGCTAGGTACATTCTAGGAATGGAAATCAGAAGAGATAGAGCAAATAGAAAACTTTGGTTAAGCCAGAGTAAGTATGTGAAGACCGTGTTGGATAGGTTTAGCATGGCAAATTGTAGACCACTGTGTGCTCCTATTTCTTTGGGGACAAAGTTGTCTGTTAATGATTATCTAAAATCTCCTAGTGAGGTGGAGTACATGAGCAGAGTACCTTATGCTAGTGTTGTTGGCAGTTTGATGTATCCTATGATCTGCACAAGACCAGACCTTGCCCAAGCAGTGGGATTCCTTAGTCAATTTATGGCTAATCCTAGATGGGTACATTGGGATGCGATTAAGAGAATATTCATATATTTGAGGGGTACTTGTGAGTATTCCATATGCTATCATGGTAATGTTACAGGACCTCCGCATTCTGTTTGTGTTCATGGATTCTGATTGGGCAGGTGATATTGAAAGCAGGAGATCCACCAATGCTTATGTGTTCACTATGTTCGGTGGTGCAATTAGTTGGATGAGTAAGTGACAACATATGGTTGCTTTGTCCATGATAGAAGCTGAGTATATGGCAGAAACTCATTCTTGCAAGGAATCCATTTGGCTTAAGAGATTGTGTTCAGATATTGGTGTTGATGCATGATAGATTAGGATTTGTTGTGACAGTTAGAATGCGATTTGCCTAGTAAAGAATCCAACTTTCCATGTCAGAACAAAGCATATTGATGTACAGTTTCACTTCATGTGAGACATGGTAGAGGATGGGAAGGTGAATTTGGAGAAGGTAGACACTTTGAAGAATGTTGCGGATGCATTAACAGAACCAGTGGGCACAAAGAAGTTCAAATGGTGTTTGAAGTCTATGGGCCTCTCAGACTATAGCAGTTAAATCCTGTTATTTCCATTGGCTCTTACAAGGTGTTCGACAAGTGGGAGAATGTTGCGAATTAAGGTGTCTCAACCTTGGTAATTCCTTGTATTATTTCATTTTATTTATTTATTTATTACCTATTATGAAATTAGGATGCAAATCATATTTTGTCATCTTGTGGGATTTGGCACGGTGATGTGTCATCCTACGTGGAAGGTGACAACATGTAAATTTGTCTCACATGAGGAGATAGGCGTCCCACTTAGTGGTAGGAATATTTTGCCATGTGTCAGCATCTTGGATAGTAAGGGAATATTGATCTAAACAGTCATGACAAATTCCTATGACAAATCTATGACACATAAGAGTCGTAAATGGAAGATTATGTGATAGGTGAAGACATGTGTCACAAAGCATCTTAGAAAAAGGCATCTTTGGGCGCCCCAAGGAGGGTTATGACATGTAAGAGAATATGCTATTTTTAGCCTATGTATTGTAGATTCTCTTACAGCTGTAAGATATGATAGTTATGACGGATTCTATGACAGTCGTAAGTGTCGTAAGAGTATCTGTCATTGCCCAACTTGGGAATAGGCGACCTCTTTGGGATGGGGTGATATGACAAGTGTCATGAACATCCTACAATGTTGGACAAGTGTCTACAGGCATGGATTTTGGGCCATGAGGCCATGTTGGACATCCATCCCAAGATAGAGTCATTTTTACCTTGTATCTTCTATATAAACATGTGCTTTTGAGAGAAGAAGTATTATGTGATTGACAGGTACTGTTATGCTACCGGATTGTCTCCAGATACGAGTGTCAAAAACTCCTACAAGAGAATTGGCTCTGAAACTGTATTGTAAACTTGATTGTTTGTTGGAATACATTTGAGTTGTGTTTTGGAGTGTGGGGTTTTTCACCCGTAAGGGTTTTCCCCACGTATATCTTCTCTCTCTTATTTTGTCTTACATCATTGTGTATGTGTTTGCTATAATATCTCTATTATTGGGTTAATAACACTGTAATTGTAAAGGTTTAAAAGAATTTGCACTCATCTCTCCTCATTAGATTAGTGTAGGAAGCAATTTCCGCACACCTAGCTTCCTTTCAAATTTCTACGCCCAGTGGATAGGTTTATTCCTTTAGCTGTTGTTCTTTTTATACAAATATATATTGTTGTTGTTATGCAACAATAAGAATGATAAATGTTTTATTTTATCCATGATAGGGTTCATAATATTCCTTAAATCTTAACCAGTAGAGTAGTCAATCCAAAAACTAGTTAAGGAAGAAGCAAATAAGTGTAATGTAAGTGATTTAAGCCCTTAGTAAACTGCTACAATAGTTTGAGACACCTCGGTTGTTTCCAAATGCATATTTTTACATGTATTACCCTTTTATAGTGTTGCACCTTCATGCAATTAGTGTTTTAACTGCATTAACATGATGGCATATGAGTTAGAAGATTTTTAATGGTTGTAGATAGATATATATGTTGTTCAAACCTTTCACTAATTTCTACCAGCCCAAATGTTGAAAACTAGAGCCTTCCAGGAAATAAAAACTAGTGTAGGAAAGGTTCTAGGTTAGTGGTAATACTTTGCCTAATCCTTGGGTAGGTTTTGACTAGGTTTGGGAGTTATGTGACCAAATTAAACGCCTTTAACTTAGTAAGTTAGCTACTGCCAGTCAATATGGATGACCAGATTAGTTTTGTGAATTGTTTGATAAAATGCCTCAAGGAAATGAGACCATAAAATGTCATGCTAGGTCATGATGTGTTGCCATAAGTTATATGAAACTTCTAAAAGCATATAAATTAATTTCTTACCTATCGAGGTTTAAATTTGTGTGTAGAATGAGGGTAATGGCACCTCTCACTTAATATTTACAGCAGTAATTTCCATTGTTTATCTCATAGCCCTCTTAAAATTATGGGTAGCATTTTATGAAGTGGTTTGTATCCTACCAAATGACTGACTTTTATAAACAAAGGTTAGCACTCTATTCTTAGTCCTATTTTACAAGTGGACAACAATAATAAAGGTCAATACACAGCCACATCTCTTAGATTTTGGGTCCATGTTTCCTTTGGACTTCTTTACAAATAAGACAGCAATGGGTCATCCCACAATAATGGGTTACACTTTTTGGCCAAACTTTTGAAATCAACATTTTGAACTAAATCTTCACTTTCTAACACCTACAGCCACTAAACCGTTAGGAATTTGAAGATGATGTGAACTAGTAATTTGTGAGATTTTGTTTTAAGATTCTAAATATTTATTTTTTAAAATTTTTGGAAAATTGTAAAAAAAATTGTGTCTCCTTTGATAACTAGTTTTTAATAGTAAACAACATTTTTTTAAAGTGATGTGTATTCTGTAGCACATAACTTTTTTCTACAAAGGATAAAATTTTGATTCTTTTGAATTTAGATTAGTAACACCTATATATAGGGCATGCATTTGGTTTTATAATGTTTTGTTGAATATATTTTTTTAATTAAGTTTTAAAGTCAATACATAGGTGTATTCCGTAAAACATAACTTTTTCTGTATGTATTGAAATTCAATTTTTTCTTTTTTGTTGAAACAAGGACATCAATACCTAGGGCATAGTTATTTTTTAGAATTTTTTTTCACTAATCTACTAATTTTCTATCTGTGTAGAATAGAGAACTTGATGTTCAGTGAAAAACCTACATTCACAAGAAATAAAAAATAAATATAATAATCAAATTAAACATATTTAAAATTATACATTTTGGGAAGCTTATAATAAGGACTATATACTTACAAAACATAAATTTTAAATGATTTTATTTGATCCCCCAAAAGGTAAATCAAAAGTGGTTTTTTATCAACATTTTGATGGGTGTAGAGGAGACTCCATTATAGGTATGGTTTAAAACTAGTGGGGTTCTGTCCAAGGGGTTTGAATCTAAGGGGGTTTGATCAAACTCTCTTCAATTAAAATCCTTTAAATCAAACCTTTTAAGGCTTAAATCATTATATTTTCTAAAAATATGTGATTTCAACAAAAATCAAGATGTCCTAGAAAGTGTAACCCATTATTATGGCAACACCCCAATAATAAAGGTTATATACTCAACTATTTGATTGGGTGTTATGTAGTATGTTATGAACATAGAAAAAGAGATTCTTAATCTAGTTGTCAAGATTATAGATGGTGTGGTTCTTTTTCTTGGTTATCTTAGCACATGTAGTACCCTGTCTCTAGTTTGTGGCTTGTGTAGCTATACACCTACTGTCATATGCTTTGGAATTGTTTAAATTCAACTAATTATTTGATGATACTACATATATAGATTGTCAAGACTTAGGCTGTTACTACTTGATTAATTTGCATATTAACTATCCCTAAAAGTACAATTTTACTTTTCAAGATTCTTCCCTTTTAATGTATTTGGTTTTTTGGCTATGGGTTGTCCTCATTAAAGAAAAGACTTTTGTTGGTAAATGGTTGAAGGGCTAGGCATTCTAGCCATTCCTATCTAAACTCTTGTTCGTATAATGAATGCGAGTAGAAATTGGGACAGCCAGGTTATACTTAATGATTAAATTCTTTAACATGAATACCAACAAGCTAAAACATGTCAATCCCTTGTGATGCAAAGAGAATTTAGTTAGATACTTGTGAAGTAAGAGCTAGTCGAATCACGTAGCATCTAAATAATGAAAAGTATATATATCTTTTTAGCCACCTAAGAATGAATCCTTTTCCAAGCTTATGTACCAGTAGAAAGATATCATTTTTGAAAAGAAAATGGTTATCTCCTCCTAATATTAAGCTAGACACCATAAGTCATAGGTCAAGACCATAGGTAGGTAAACTATATGGCTTGTCTTGTTTATCTAACTCTAGGATGACTTAATCCACTTACAGAACCAAGCCGAATACAGATGCCAACCTCTATAGCAACACATAACGGTTGGAGTATGGGCTCTACAAGGGCATAGGTAGGAGGATTGCATTACTCCTATAACGTAGTAGTTCTACTTCTTCCATGGTGATCACCAACTTGTAAATCCTATGACCCGCATTAAGATAAGCTTATCGATGCTCCAGCTTGATAGTAGTTAGGGAGCCTACTCTGCGAGTAGAGTGGTACGACTGTATCTAAAGATAGTAGGCTATCACCCAGGTATACCGGTGAAGAATGCTAGGGACTTCTCAGGCTTGAATGGCTATCACCAGTAGCATGTAGGTTCTAGAGCCATTGGCATGCAGTTGAAGGATGCCATTATTCACTATTTTGTAGCTTTTAAGATTAGTGGGAAGTCATTCTAGCGAAGTTGAAATTAAGTAAAGGACCTATTGATGGTCCGTTTAACACATGCATGCAACACAAGCAAGGTGAGATTCAACATGCCTCTCCTGAAAGGAAAGCTGATCCGAAAGAGAATCAAACATCCCCAAGGTCTCAAGAGGTGGGTCACAACTATGCTTTGCAAGCACAAGGTTGATATGGATAGTTCACAAGGGGCTAAAATTACTTTTATGATTGATCAAACTGGATCTGAATCAATATTATCTAATGTTGTTTTTTAAAAGAAAGATCGAAAGATAGTACAAGAACAAGAAGTAAATGATGTAGTACAACAAATCTCAAACTTTATATAAACACATTTGTCCTAGAAATTCATTAACCACAATATTAAAATCAGTTTTAATAAACCCAATCATTCATATTATGGTGCCATAGTCAAAGGATTCCCGAAATTGATATGATTAGAATTATAGTTTTTGATTACTATGTTTTATATGCAAATCATAAATAAATTCAAAACTTTAAAGCACGAATTTCATAATCTCTTAAATAAATGTGGAAGTAAAGAATAAGTTTAATGCACTACACCAAAAACATGAAGAAAGATCCCACAAAATTGATAGCCATCTTGCATTAACTTCTTTAAACTTCAATACAAGAAAGTAGATCTAGCACGAAGACCAAAAATATGGATCTATTTCTAGTGGTACAATCTCCTTTACTCTAAAAATGTTGTAAAATTACTCACTACTGAAATAAAAGCATAAAAATCTAAGGACCAACATCCTAATTCTTCAACTTTCAGACCCTTCATCAAAATAAGCCCATCCTTTTTATAGGCTCTCCAAAAGATAATTACTACAGTCATAAACTACATGCAATACCTTTTGTCATTATTCTTATCACCAACTCCATGCAACTCAAAAGCACTTTCAAAAAAAGAATTGTTTCTACATGTCTATTTCTAAGTTGACTTTTCAACTCAAAAATATTAAGAGAAAAAGAAATCTATTCGTAGGGCCCACTTTATAGAAACAATGAGTCCCTTTTTACAAAAAGTGTTTTTACAATTTCTTTTACAAAATTTCTTTAAAATTGACTAAGTCCAACAAATTAACTCAGTGAGAGCTAGATGCCCTAGCAGCAAATTTGGATTTCTTATACTCAGCATAATGTGAAAGAAGTTGTTTTACTTTGTCCATATCGGGCCCATTCAACCATTCATACCTGAACTTGAAAGTTTTCAACTGTTGGGCAACCCATTCACATTTTTTCTCCATTTGTCAATGTCTACCAATGCCAACTTGAAATGAGCCTTAGATTCCACAAATCTATCCAACTTATTTTCAACAAAACCTGGAGCTTGATATAAGTCATCCATCTTCTTTTTATAGACCTCTTTCACTTTATCCACAGGCTCCAATCTATTTTTATCATCTGAATATACATTTGTACCCACAACTGCCTTGACAAAAGTCTCAAAATAGCAATATCTTGAAAAATATATTGCTGCAATGTGATTAACACAGGATGATATTCCATAATCTGTTCTATCTTATATTCAGCAATTTTGATATTATCATCCACAAAACTGGTTCTTCTTGCAATATACCTAATTCAATCAACTCTTCTTGAGTCATTTTTCCAATCACCTTCATATTTCTCAAAAATTGTTCCAATTCCTAATTCTCCATCTAGTGTCTTTCCACAAAATCCTCTATTTCTTTCTCAAGTTGACATTATTCTTCATAGAATGGAAAGTACTTGCCAAAAATGTTGAAAGCTTCTACTAAAAACTTTGAAACCTACCTGTCAAGCACAGAAGATTTCTCTTTCATCACCTGTAGAGAGTCCACCTCTTGTTTTGTCATCAAAATTGGTACATCAGTGGGGGCTAAAAGTTGTGACACTGGTGCTATAAGGCCTTTAACAAATTCCTTCATCTGGTGCAATTGTAACTTCAAGCTATCCTTAGCCTATTTATCCTTCTGCATTCTAGATTTAACTATGACTTGAGGGGAAAAGGGATAGAAAGATGTAACTAAAATGCAAACTGATTCTGGAATCTAAAACTAAATGAAGTTCTATCATTCACAGGCAGATCCTCTAACATAAATCCTCACAACTTCACTGAAAGTTACTCCTTAAGTAATTTGCAACAAGGTTTGATGTCAAACACAAACTGCAACCAGGAAGAACTAAATTTTAACAATATTGAGACAAAATAAATGACTAAAATAGTTATAATATAACATCACATCAAGACTGCAAAATATGTGAAACAGGATAATATGCTATTAGAACTGAAAAGAATAGAACGCATGAAAAAATAAAATGTGTGAGCCAACTGCTGTATACAACTCTGCTAGAGAGAAGAAACTGATGCTAACTAACTGAGAAAAACTAAGTTTTTCTCCTATAAATGGCTCCAAATGATCTCCAGTGAAGAAAGCTGAAAAAGCTCCTAAAAATAGATCTACAATCCATTTTCGAGCTTCAAAAAAAAGTTGCCAAAAATAGCCTCAAACTGTAAAATAAAATTGCCAACTTGATCCTCTAGGTGGTCCCCACCAAATCTGCATCCAAATCTGTCCAATCTACCTCATGAAAGAAAAATTCTTGTCCTATTATGCTCAATTTCTCCCAAGGGAATCAAAATGCTTTAACTACCTAAAAATAGTTAAACTTTAAAAGCAATTCATATAATTTCATTGCTTTAAAGTTAACTTTACATGACTTGGCAGTTTTAATCAATATGACTTTTGCAAAAATAAAATGATATCTGGTTTACAATTTCACCAAGATATTTACAAGATATCACTAATGATTTTCTATAAAAATCATAAAAAATATGAACTATTACACATGTTGCAAAAAATAAATAAAAGCCTTAAAAGGCTTGACACCATGGACTCCAAGTGTCAATATTCTGCCACCTCACCATTATCCATATGGCTTGAAAAAATTCCAACTTCCTGCCTCTATAATGCCATCATGTCGTATTGACCCCCTTTGACCATGTTTTCATCTAGCATATTTTTCACATTCTCAAGGTTTTGGTTTGATCTTATGCATACATTGAAATATGTGAAGGAATAATAAATAAAATGCATATGTGGGAGGTCAAAGACACTCAACCACATGCATTATAATGTCTTGACTCCAATGTGAGTCAACCACCAATGATGTTAAGACCTTGCAGATTCTAAAGGCACATTTCATAATCATGCTCACCTTTGACTTAATAAAATAGGCCATGTTCCTTGTGCTGTCGGCCACCTCTGCTTATGATTGCTAGACACTTATCAACACAAAGTGTTGACCCCAACCCCATTTGTATAGAAATGATTAAAATGTTGCATGGTCAAAAATGTGGAAGGGACATTGAAACAAAAGCAAATGAGAACCCTAAAATGTCAGTCTTTTCATTTTGCTATTATTGGCATTGAGTTGGCTCTGTAACTATGGCCGTCGACTTGGGGTTTCATGCTTCGTATGCTTTCCTTGCTCCATTCGATGGTCTTTAATGTTTTTTCACTGCACTTCTTTGGCCAAAAATGACTGTCGCCTCCTGGTAAGCTTGAATCTGAGCTTTAAAATGTCATTTAAGTGTATTTTGATGGCTTATATTCTGTAAATGGTCACAGCGATTAGCTGTTTCGTCAATCTCTCAGTCTTTGATGTGCACTGTTTGGTTTTCTATGTGTTGAACTTGTTAAAAAATGGCAAAATGATAAGGGCCTTGTTTAACCAGTCGTGGCCATTATCCTTTCTCTCTGTTGCACTATCATTCGGTGAGTCTGTTGCTTCTCTTTGCCATCGTTCTTACTATAGATTCATCTTATTTCTGCATATCTGAAACTATGAAGAGGGTTTCATTTTTGTTTAGCTGGGTGTGTGAAATATCTCTTCATAAGGCATGGTCGCTTCTTGTAATGCATTATGTAGCTTCCTTTTTGTCTCTCAATGTAAAAATGTGAAGTTTCTAATGTTAAAGTGAGGGTTTCATTTCTTTGTTCTGTATAAACTGTAACACCTCACGGCCTTGTTTGGACGTTTTACAATGCCCTTTCTCTTTCTCTAAAACACTGCAAAATATATTGGCTCTAAAAGTCGATGTGGGTGTTTGAGAAAAGAGTGCAAATGGCAGTATATGTCACAGCTTCACTAATGAATGTATCAGCATTTTTCTTTCACTATATACACTCAGATCTAAAAACTGAAGCAATATTTGTTCCTTTCTGAGCATAGAAACTTCTTTCTGTAGCATCATGGCATATGGTGTCACTTTTCCTCTCTCATGCTGTCACTGTTTTTCTTCAAAAGAAGTGATAATTGTATGCAATGTTTCTATCTCTGTAGCTCTACTCACTCCTTCATGGACTTGCATATGAAATGTATACTATCAGTCTTAACTTTGAACTCTTCCACTTTCTGTAGTAGCAAATATACTTTCATTTTTGTATCTCTTGTCCATTCAGTGGACTGTAGCATTAGACTTTTCATATAAAATGATGACCTAGCTATCATGATATGTTGGCATTGTAACACAAGAAGGCAACACTTACTTTCATGTATAATTGTAACACATGAACATCAGTTGTTCTTCTTTCTGTATTCTTTCATATCAAATGCTTATATGAGATGTCCTATAGGATATGATCAGGTCCACTGTATCAGTTTGACTACTCCTTTCACATGATGATGATACTCTATTATACACATGTAATGAAATGTTCTTTTTGATCCCTTTGGAGTTTGTCAAAGACAAAAGATGAGCCATCTGGATTGGTTGTCTTGTATTTTCTACTACAGATCTGCAATACTTATCATACTTCTTTTATAGATATGCAATAAATGCAACATGTGATAACACTTGTCTGATGCTCAACTTATCAGTAGCAAAAAGTGAGGTATAATTGGATATATTTCATCATTTAAGAGGTAGCTCATGTCATTGAATTCTGAATATGATTCTATCACTCCAATTAAATGAGAAAGTATGAATCTTACTACTGACCTGTCTTTACAATTTGCCTATTGATTTGTAATGAACACTCCAATTGGACTGTTGATGTGAATGAGTAAACAATCTTCAGATAATTCATACTTGTGAACACTTAGTCCTTTATCAGTCTGATGATTACAAATGTATTGTGTACTCCTAATTATTATCATGCTTGAGAATGTCATTTCATAGCAGTTGAAGTAGTGTATAGGTTGTTATATGCATTGAATCTTGTCCTCCATCTATTCATGTCATGTTCTTGGTTGCATTTCATACTCTGAAGTGAAATCATGGTCATGTCCTGAAATGGGATTGATGCATATGATTGTCTTGTTACTCTTTATGCTTGTCATGTGAATCTCATCAATGATCTTATTCTTCTATTCATCCCTTTTGAGAACAAGGGGTAGCAGCATGCTGGGCTCGACCCTTGTGGGAGCCCATTTGAAACCACATGTTGAATGTCTTCAATCAGCTTCTTTATTTGTCCTATACCTGCACATGAAACAAACATATTAGAAAAAAAACAATGATGCTCTTATGTTTGCTTCTCTTCAGTTCCTTCTGCACATGGATGTTCTTATTTGATCAATGCATTACAACTAAAATATTATGTCTCTCTTGATTGATGAAGGATTTTCATAACTGGAGCTTCTAACGGGACCTTTCCCACATTTTTTTCAGGTACATGCCGAGGTCGGGAGCGGGAACTAGAGGCTTCTACGAGATCAACCAAAACAAGGCAATGATGGCTATGTCTTTCCCTCTTCTTCATTAGATGCATAGTGTTTTATTTGTAGTTGCATGAGTTCAGCTATAACCCATAGTTTGTGTGGCACATCTAATATGCCTTAGTTTCCTTCAATGCAATGTTTGTTCTCTTATGTATTCAAAATTGTAAATGAACAATCACTGTAGTGAATGAATACTTATCTCTTTTACTGCTCTGTAATGCAATGAATGATTGACACTTTTCTTTTCTGCATCTGAACAACTGAACTGCACTTGTCATAACAATTATGCAACTAACACATAACAGAAATAAATCAATCCACATTCAAAACTGATAAGTGATAAATCTATTGAACCAATTTTTTGAGCTGTGGTTAAAAAAATGGTAACATTTCTGGTGACTTCTGCTATATGCTTGCCTGCTAAGCATCTGACTAGTTGCCTTGTCATCCATTGGGCATAGAGTCATACTCTGTCCTTCTCAGAAACTTAGAAAACACTGTACTTTAGCTCTCCAATAGTTCAAACAGCAACAACAAACTGAAAACAACTCTACTGAAAGCAAACTAATAGGCCCTGATGGCCAAAACAAAATGTTGAAACAAATGTGCATAAGCACTTATTTACTGTAAAACTACTCTACTGTATACAAAAGAAATCTCTTATCCTCAAAGGTAATGTTTGAGGTGGATCCCATTAACTGGGATAGGCAGCACCTCTCCACTCAACTTGGACAGCTGAAATGCATTTTTTTCTTTGCACTCTGTGATAACATAAGGCCCATCCCAAATGGCATCAAATTTAGAATGTTTACCTGGCCTGCTCCTTAGTTCATTCCACTTGAACACCAGATCTCCAACAATAAAGTTCCTTAGTCTTGCTCTCTTATCAAATGCACTCTTCATTTGGGTTTGATGCATATCAAGCTTTCTTAAGGCCTCTTTTTTTGTCTCTTCCAACTCCATGAGCTGAGCAAATCTGATTACAAGAGCTGCTCCTCTAGTAGCTCAAGCTCTTTGATAAAGACCAATGTAGGTAATTCAATTGAAATAGGTAATCGAGCCTCTTTTCCATAAGTAAGCATATATGGGGGACAACTAGTAGCCCCCTTAGGTGTGATTTTGTCAGCCCATAGAGCTAACTTTAACATTTCATGCCAAGTTTTCTGATTGTCCTGAATAGTCTTCTTGATGATTCTTATCAGATTTTTGTTGGTAGATTCGGCCTGCCCATTACCTTGTGGGTAATAGTTAGATGAAGTATTTAAATAGATATTATTTCGGATAGACCAATCTGAAATTCTTAATCCTAAAAAGGCTAGACCATTATCAAAGATGATTGAATCGGGTGTACCGAATCTTGACACTAGGTCCTGATAAAAACTTAGGAAAGCAGATTCATTTGCTTCTTTTAAGGCAACAACCTCTGTCCACTTAGTAAAATAATTTGTGGTAGTCAAAATCCACTTGTGGCCTACACTTGAAGGTGGATTCATTGGTCCTATGAAATCTAATCCCCACTTTACAAATGGTTGTTCAACTTTAACAGGATGTAAGGGTAAGGGAGCAAGTCTTTGCTTACCTGCAAATAGGGAACATTTCTCACATCTTCTCACCCAAGCAAAAGAATCTTTAAATAGATCAGGCCAGTAATAACCAATCTGCATAATCTTCAAGGCGATTGTTCTAGCTGCAAAGTGACCTCCTAAAAGTCCATTGTGAAACTCTTCTAATAATCTATCAACTTGATCAGGTCCAACACACCTTAAAAATACACCATTAAAGTCTCTCCTATATAGAATACCATCAATAATAGCATAAGGAGTAGCTTGCAATTGAAAATACCTTCTTCCTGCCCTATCTAAACCAATTAGGACCCCACTGGTCTGCAAATAATGCATCATTTGATGCACCCAGCTATCTGTTTGAGCTGGTGCATTGGTTGGTTCATTATTATTCAGCACCATTTCAGTGTCTTCTTGTTGTTTTTGCTCAAACTCCTCACTTTTAGCAAGCTACTCGCATAAACCTTTACCTCTAATCAACTTAGTTACTTGGATGTCAACATCAAATTTCATTACCTTGGTTATCCAACTAGCTCTCTTGTTATTTATATCTCTGTTTAATAAAAAACTCTTGACAGTGGGATAAGCAACCTTTAAGTGAATTTTATTATTAGACAGCATGTGTCTAAATTTCTTGAGGCTCCTTACAACAGCAAAAACATGTTTTTCCACAAAAGAGTACTTTACCTCATACTTGTGTAGCACTTGGCTGAAAAATGCAATTGGCTGCTTTAATCCTTCATCGTTTTGCTAACATAACATTGCAGAAATAGTGTCAGTTCCTCCAAAAGCATATAAAATGAAATCTTTCTCATAATTAGGATTGATGAGGATAGGAGTAGCAGCGAGGGCTTCTTTTATCTGCTCAAAACTTCCTTTTCCCTCCTTAGTCCAGTTGAATGGCACATTCTTCTTCAACATCGTAGTAAGAGGTTGTAACAAAGCTACAATATTTGGATTAAACCTCCTAACAAAATTAATTCTGCCAAGAAAACTCTGCAAACCTTTCTTATGTGCAAGCAGCGGTAGATCTAAAATAGCTGAAACTCTCTCAGGGTCAATGGTAATACCTTCTCTTGAAACAATGTGACCGAGGAGTCTTCCTTCATGTACTAAGAATATACATTTTTGGGGGTTCAATGAAACTCCAAACTCCCTGCACCTCTAAAAAATCTGCTTCAAGTGGTCAACATAATCATTAGAATCTTTTGAAAAAATAGTTATACCATCTAAATAGACCAGCACTATTCTATTCATAAGGCCATGGAAGACCATATCCATTGCCCTATGAAAGGTTGCCCCTGCATTGGACAAACCAAATGGCATTTTTCGATAGGCCATGGTACCCCACTTAGTCATGAATGCAGTTTTGTATTGGTCCTCTTCTTTGACCAAAATTTGATTATATCCAGAGTATCCATCTAACAAAGAGTACCTATCAGAACTTGAAACAGCTTGTAGTATTTGTTCCATGGAAGGAATCTCGGGTAATGGTCTTTTAACGAGGCCTGATTTAGATTACAGAAATCGACACAAAGTCAGATTTCACCATTCTTCTTCCTAACTGGGACCAGATTGGAAACCCAAGAGGTATGTTTTATTGGAAAAATGATACTACTCTTAATCAGTTTATTTAGCTCAGCCTTTATTAAGTGTTCAAGTTTGGGATTGAGGGGTCTTTGCTTTTGCCTAATAGGCTTGGCATTAGGCTCTAACTCTATAGTGTGCTGGGCCAAACCGGGATCAAAACCTCTCAAGTCCTTATACTCCCATACAAAGACATCAGAAAAATCTTGACATAATTGAATAAAAGACTGTTGTTCTTCTCTAGTACATACCTTTCCAAGCTTCAGCAATTTGTCCTTGAAAATTTCTATGGTTTGATAATGTTCTTGCTTCACTATCATGCTGCATTTATCTTCTCTGAACTGATCATTAGTGTTGAACATTGATTCTAAGGTGGCTAATCCTTTGGGCAACTTGTTGATCCTCAACTAAATAATCTAATCTTCGAATTGCTGCTGATATTTATGTTGATTATCTACTGCAAATTTAGCTTCTACACTTAAAAAACTCAAGATTTGTTCATCACTATTAAACACTTGCCATGAAACACTATTGTCAAGTACATAAGGCCTAACAACTATCATAACATATGGCTGTACCTCAACATTCTGAATTTGATTAGGAATCTCAAATTGAGATCCCAAGGCTGCCAACCTATCTACATACCTATTTTGATCCATGGGAACTAAAATCAGATTAAAAGCATCAAAAAATTCAATTGAATCCAACACTCTATGCTTGTACTTTTTGAGCAGATCATTTTTAGCAACATTCAGATTCCTAACCTGGTTAACGATCAACTCAGAATCTCCATAAACTCGGATAGATTTGATACCTTTTTTTGAGCCCATTCTAAACCATGGATCAGGGCCTCATACTCAGCCACATTATTTGTGCAGCTGAAGGTAAATCTTAAGGTAGCATAGTACTTGTCTCCTTGAGGTGAAATTAACATATTACCTCCACCAGCACCCGTCTTGGTCCTTGATCCATCAAAGTACAGCTTCCACAGCTGATCTTCTTGTTGTTCTAACTAATTTTGATCCTTAATCAGATTAGGAATCACTGCATTCAGTTCCTGTATCATATAGATGCCTAATCCTACCTCATCAGTGTGACAAAAAGGGTCACTTTCATGATTTTCAGCTACCCAATCATCTAAACTTATTCCTTTTATAGGTGCATTGGGATCTAGACTCGTGGGTTCATCCTGTTGCCCGCAGGTGATGTATAGATTAGCTTTTATTGGGCTGGGAACATATGGTTCGATGTGGTCTTTTGCAAGTGGTTCAGATTGTATAGTTACTTTTGTACCATATCTCATTCTAAAGAACAAGTGAGTCGAGTCAGATGAAAGAAACCCACCCAATTTGGCTGTGAACTCCCTAGAAAGGCAAATTGCAAAACTAGGTGGAAGGTCAATGATGTAGATATCCTAATGGATGGAAAAATTAGGACAAGCATGTAATATGAGTGGTAGATTCTAATTATCCCTACAGTACTAAGTGCAGACCCATCTAACTGTACTACTCCTTTTGCAAGGGGCTCATAAACCAATCCTAATGAGTCAGCTACACTCTTGGGCATAACTAAACTACTTGCCCCTGAGTCTACCATATAGTTATGAATCAATTTATCACCAATAATGAGACTTAGATAGAAAGGGGTGGTTTTACCTCACCTGCTTGCTATCCACTTTTGATTTTTGAACTATTAGCAAGTAAAACTTTGGCCTTCTCTTGACTGGAACATTCAGAAAGTGAGAGTTCAGTCAATGCTTCTTGCAGGAAATTATTTTGGCCTGGGATGCGTAAAGCATCCATAACTGACATGCTCACCATTGCCTTCTTAAGATGATCAACTATATTAAAAGCAATAGGGGTTACCTTATGCTGTCCTCTTGCTGCAAATGCATTCATCTGACCTTGTGAAGACTGCTGTTGCATTTTGGGCTGTTCTTTCACAGGTATTGTTTGGTCCCTTTGCAGAATTTGTACTTTCTACTGTGGTATAGGAGTAGTCTGTGATAGATAAACTTGGTTTTTATCCCTTACAGCCTACTGTTGTACTACAACAGCTTGTTGATTTACATCTGTAGCCCTCAACTTTGACCTCATGTTGGCTGAAACAGGTGTACTTTGCTGATTCTGACCTTGGAAATAATTTACACCACAAAAATTAGATTTTTCCCAATTCATTAAAACCACAACAACCTTACTCTATTAAGTTGAAGCTTCATCATTAACCCCCTCCGAACTTGCATAGTTGTTTTGAATCATGAGTGCTTGATTTCTCACTCCATTCGTGTAGGCAACTTGATTATGTGGTTGGTGACATGGATAACACCAGTCACTGTCCTGGACCAGATTATTCTATGTGGGTACAAGCTCTCTTGAGGTACTAGCAGTATTTGGATTATAAGCTTGAAAAGGTCGCAGGTTATAGTTCTTTCTCTATCCCTTAGGGTTAGCCTGAAAGGGTTGTCTATATTGTTGATTGGGCTGATATTGGGTAATTTGTTGATTAGGTTGATACTAATTTTGATAGGGCAAACGTTTCTCCATATTTACCAGCTTATTTGTAATTGTCCTTAAAGTATTTTCTAACTCTGGGGTACTTTGGGTTTGAACTAGGACAACAATTTGTTGGGCTGTTTGATATCCTATGGTTGGAACAGGTGGGACAACAGCTAGAGGAGGCACTGCCATAGGCATTGATGGCTAGATTTCAAGAAAAATGGGTAAAGGGGGCCTAGGGGCTATCTTTCTTACCTGAATAAGGTAGTTTTCTACTCTAACAGGGGTCTCAAAAGAATCTGGAAGGGTGGTCCCTCCCATAGACTATATCATTGCTAAAATTTCACTATTCAAATCTTTGAGATAAAATAGAAAAGCATGCCTTGGCAAAGGTTTTACCATTGTGGGGATCCTATCCCAGGTTCTCTGAAATTAGTAGTTGAAATCAGCCATGTGTTCATGGGGTGCCCTTTTGATGGTGCTCAGTTGCTCTAGTAGTGAGAGATGATCTGACTTGTCCTTGAAATGTTTGTGTAATCCATCTCCCAGTAAGTCCCAAGAAGTTATTGATTTTTTAGCAAGTCCTCTGAACCATTGTAAGGCCTTTCCTTTTGAGGAAGCAGCTAAAAGCCTAATTGCCACATTTTCTTGTATGACATTGTGCACAGAACACAAGGTTGCTACATCTTGAATATGTTCAGCAGCAGTAGTGTGATCCTCTCCAGTGAAATAAGGTAAACTTTTAAGGGCTGCCATTGGAATATCATCTCTTTGGCCAAGTTGTAATGGGCTACCTCCATTGAAAGCAACAAATGCATACTGTCTAGCCATTATAGGTATCTGGACTATCAGTACTAGGCTTCTACTTCTTATGACTGGGCTTGTAGATCTGAATTGAGAATGTGTTGACTTTGATCTTCTTGATGACTTAGTTGTTTTGTTTGTTGTTCTGCCTCTCCTTCTAGGTGTAGACAGTTGTAAGTAGTCAAATGGGTCTAGATTAGACCTAGTTTTCATAAGCTGCAAGCACTAATATGCATCCAAACCAGAAAAATGAGTCACCGGGTATATTGAAAGCATCCAAAGGCTAGTAAAACTGCTGCTGTTAAGGGAAAATTAGATTCAAATGAATAATCAATATATCAATATCAAAATACCCAAAACTCAACGAAATACAGAAACAAAGAGATCAAATAAAAGAACTTTCAAAAACCTTTGCAAACCTCAAAGCTTCATAGCTTCCGTTGGTTGCCTATCTCAATCGATCTTGCATGTATGAATAAGGCCCTCAGAGAGTGCACTTCCTTGCTATAATTCCAAGATTGTCAATGGAGAACGGCTATGATAGTTGATTGCAATGAAGATGAGCTTCACAACAATGGTAGTAGTATGGTAACGAGTGTGATCACAAGCAATGAAGGAATTGGTGCCAAAGGCGTGCTATAATTCCTGCAGAGTAACGATACTTAACGCTTGGATGAATGAAATGGAAGAACCAGGTTCAATTTATAGACTTGAGAGAAAGAAGATCAACGGTATAGAAAGAATGAGAAGATCAGCAGTATAGAAACCTTGAGGAACGTGCGCGAATAAGAAGAAGACATGTGTCTTGCTATATTTTGCATGAGAGGGATTAAATAAATAGAAGAATGAGTTAACTGAAGAGATAAATCAATTAAAAGAATAGATCAATCAGTTAAGAGAATAGAACAAGAGAATAGAAATTGCATGAGGATGAGAAGATATTTTAGCTCAATTAATATTTAGAATATTCAATTGCATGTGCACAAGGATTGAATTATATTTAGAGATAACTCAATTTAGAAGAAATAGACAACTTAAATAAATAATTGATTTATTTAAATTTAGAGAAGATATTATTGGAAGAAATAATTAAATAATTGGAATTATTTAATTTAGAATGATTTTGGAAGAATAAATAAAATATTTGATTATATTTTATTTTTAGAGATTGAGAGGATTTAAATAAATTTGATTTGATTTATTCAAATTTGGAAGAAGAATTTGATTCAATTAAATAATTAAGATTTATTTAATTGTTTGGGAGAATTTAATTAAATAAAGGATTTTATTTAATTTTGACTTTAGAAGAGACAATTAAATACTTTGATATTTAATTAATTTAGAGGAATATGAATCAAATAAATAAATTGATTTATTTATTTATTGATAGAGGAATTAGAATAGAATAAATATTAAGAATATTTATTTAGACTGAATCGTGTCATTTTTAGGCATATACATTTTGCCCCTCTTTGATGCAATGCAGTTTACGGCGTTGCTTCAAAGAATAAATAGTCTGATAATGATACATACCCTAGTTTGCCCCTGGTACAGGTTGTTAGGACAGTAAAAATTTAAAATTTTTACTATCTTCTCACTTCACCATATTTAAACAAATCCTGAAAAACATCTCAAAAAACCATAGTAAAAAATTGATATATTTCACAAGATGTCTATAGCTAAGCAGTGTAAAATTACTTAAAGGTCAATCTATCGGCAAGATGTTGTGTTGCTTATACCGATACATAAGAAATCATTTGAAAATAACCAGTGAGAATAGAGATCGGAAAGAGGTTTATAGAAGTTGCCGATAGAAGAAGTAATACCGATGACTTTTCATCGGCAAGAGAACCAAGTAGTCATACCGATCGGTATGACTAATAACCATCAGATGGTCCTTCAAAAGTTACCCCAACAGTATATATTACTGATGATGTATTTCAGCGAGAGTCTCACTGAACATCCTGCGGGGGCAATGAAACAATAGCCATTGGCAAGAAATGAATCATCGGGATGAAAAGCAAATAAGTCTCTGATACTCAACGTCTTGGCGAAACAATAAAGAGAACTTTCGGTGAGAGTCACAGCGATGCACATATCTATCAGAGTAACTTAACATATCGGGACGAAGCAATTATATCTTGCCGACTCACAAGTCATGGTGATTAAAAGGTGTCGAAGACACTTTGATAGACTCTCTCCGATAAGGAATGTAAAATGGCCATCGGGGAGATAATTGGGATCAGGTTATCTTTTAAAAACTATCCTGATAGTATATCTCATTTCGATGGAAATAAAGTCATACTCGTTGATAAGAAGTTTTAACTATATCGGTGAGACATTAACAGAGTCATTCCGATCCAAAGTAAAGAAGATTATCGGTAAGACGACGAAGCTCGGGGAAACATAAATATGTTATCCCGATAGTATTGATTACCCCGATAACAAATTGTTGTCGGTAAGACTCTTACCAATAGTCATATTGGTAAGACTCACTATATCGGAGGGAAATCTAAGCCACACGGCAATGAAGCAAGTCATGCCGATGATCACACTCACTTAGATATGATTCAACATAGCATCGGGGACATGTTGTGGAAGTCACTCCGATGAAAAGTGTAAAGGAAAGGTTGTCGAGGAGATAACCACGATCGGGTGACTTGAAATAAGTCACTCTGATCACATATCTTATTCCGATAGAGGTACATTCAATGAGACTCTCTCAAATGGTCATGTCGGTGACACTTGATAGATCGGGATAACATGATATTTTCACATCGATGGTTTAACTCAAGCCGATGGCAAGGTGAACAATTACGCCTGCACGAAGTCTAATTAAATATTTAATTTGCCAATGGCAATCAATTAAATATTTTATTTTACCAATTAAAAAGTTGTACCAAAAGATGCACCGGAATGTAAAGGGTTATGACCCTAAGATTGAAAGATATATATGAATGTGCAAACCCGACAAAGAAAGGGGAGGGAAATCAATCGGTAGTAGAATATAAACATATACATAATATACAATGTCTCATAATGACCATGTTGCATATTTTATTTGAAGAAGAAGTTGAAGTTCTCTGATTCAGTGGTTTTACTTTGGTATCAGTTGTTTGTTAAATTTATTCAATTGTGTGGCTATCTCCATTTCTGCATTTCCTTGTTATTCAGATTAATGTATCAAGTATATATTTAATCTGTCAATATACATTTGTTGTATCTGTGTGATTAAGTAGGTTGGTGTCCATTTGAGGAATTAAACCCTTCTAATTCAGTCACAGTAGCCTGGAAGTATTAAGTTTGGATTACTAAGTAGAGCCATATAATTAGGATTGCCATTCTGTCTCCAAGACAATATTATCTGTTAAATCTTGCTCATTCATTTCATTTGGTTCCTTCAAGTAAGGATTAAAATACCTTCTGGTGAATTATAAGATATCTGATTATATTGGTTGGATTATCAAGAAGAGTTTGTCAGTCATTCCCTTGCACATTTGTACAAGTTATAAACTAAATTTGTGCCAAACAATTAGAATTAGTACCCATTGTAAGCCACTAGTCCTAGTCCTTCAATTGACTCTGTTACCCAACAAGGCACTGGTCCTATTTAAACTCATTATTTAAATCCTTTTTACCTTGATATTGCTTATACAATTTCTACCAATCACTCATTAGGCATTAGATACAGAATTAGTTAGCAAGCTTTTCATCTATCCTACATCCTTTGCCATTGTAGATAGATTTAATTAGTCCATACATTCACATTCAGTCTGCTTTAATTTTCCAAGGTTCACCCGCCTAGGTGTAGCAGGACCTAAAGTGTAGGAAATCATCAAACCTTGAAGGTTGATTTCGTCAAGTTAGTTCAAAAACGTTGCAAATCTAAACATAGAGCTTGGCATCCTCTTAGGATTGACAACCTGTATTTTTGAGACCTAACACAGGTTATGACGATAGGATGCCCCCTCGAGAGATTGGACGAGAAAAAGGCAGAAGGCGTGAGACGAATAATCTCACGAAGAAGAAGGATGAAGAAAGAGTCGAATGATACGTGATGCAAGATAGAATGATAACACGCACAAGCAAGTAAGCAAGTATGCACAAATGATACAAGAACAAACAAGGTATTACCTTTGTCGAGCGGTAAACCAATGATATACTGATAATGATATACGATGGTGTTGTCATGGTGAGGAACGATATATCCCTAGACCAACACGGCAGGCGTGTTGTCATGGCGGGGAACAATAGATCCCTAGAGCAACACGAAGGATAGTGTCTGGTTTCAGGAAATGAAACATGTCATGTAAGACGCGTGTATTGGTCTAATTTTGACAATGTTACATCCTGTATAAGACAATTTGATCGATTAACTGATCGGGTTGGTTTACAACCAGACAAGGATCAAGACAATTGAGGGCGCTTGGATAATTTGACAAGATTGACTTGACTTGATTGGTATGGATTAAGGATGGACTTGCATTTTGATCACTGCTCAAATTGACTGGACAAGGATGAAAGATATGATGATAGATAGAAAAATGACTCGACAGAAGAAATCACAAGCTCTTATTTGTATTGATACTTTGCATTGTTGGATCTTTATTGCATGGGGTACGGTATGCATGCTTTGTGGATGTGAATGGTATGGATGCTTTGTGGATGTGAGTGGATGTGAATGGTTTTTTTTGACATCTTGATAGTGCAAGTATTTTTGAAGTGCTTATTTCATCATTGGGTTTTTTTTTGGTACTTTTTCCAAATGTTGTAAGAAAATACAAGCATTTAGGTATAATTGAACCGAGATGACCTGAGTATCACTTACATGGATTTTGATTTAGCAAGTTAATACAAGCATCAAGGTATAATTGAACCGAGATGACCTGAGTATTTCTTGCGTATCAACAGACAAGGATTGCCCCCGTTCATGTTAGACCTTTGATGTCCTCGATGATTTTTTCCCGATCATGTCGTTAGACAAGGCTTCACATTACTAAAGATTAATCCACAAACAACAAACAAAGAAAATTATCATGCCCCCATCATAGCATCTCTAGCTTTTGGCATCCTTGAGTAGCATAGAAAGACATGATAACAGAAATCAAGATGCCGCAGCCTAACTTGATCACAAACACAAAACATTTTTGCATTTAGATGTGTTTGTTTCTTGCCATAATTTAGATAGAATCAGTTTAGAGTGCTTTAGGTACTTTCTTGCTTTGCTTTGGATAGGTTGAGGTGTTGCGTCAAAATTTCTACTTTGAAAGCAGGTTTTGCTTGCGCTTGCTTGCCTTGTGAAAGGTTCCACAATCCTTATTGGTGAGACAGACCCTAAGGGATTGACCTAGTGCCTCAGGGGCTCATTGCTAAATGGCCTTGCCTATGTGACAACGCAGAGGCAACGTAGTTTGGTGACTCGAACCATGTGGACCTAAGATATGGATTGGATGAGACACGATATGGAATAGATATGGATCAAATATGGAACAGATAAGACATGATATGGAATAGATAAGACATGATATGGAATGGATATGGATGAGATATGGAACAAATATGGATCAGATATGGAACAGATAAGACACGATATGGAATAGATAAGAAATGATATGGAATGGATATGGATCATATAAGACACGATATGGAACAGATAAGAAATGATATGGAATGGATATGGATCTGATATGGATCTGATAAGACACGATATGGAATAGATAAGAAATGATATGGAACAGATATGGATTAGATATGGATCAGATGATACTGATGACAAGGAAACACCATGGATAGGTAGATGTATGGGTGATAAAGAATAGGTAGAAGGAATCAGGGATGTGATCACTAAGGACTATGTCGCATAGGAATAACGTGCCCCATTGTAGGTAAATACTTAGGACTTTTCATGGCAATGCTTATGACGATAGGAGGATAAGAGGATAATGAAGGATTTGCTTGGTTTGGGAGGGATAAGGTATGTCAAGAGACACCTAAAACATTTGTCAACATTGTGCCCCCAATCTTTATCAAGACCAAAGAAAGTAGAGGAATGGAAAATTAGGATAGATAGACTGGACAGTATAGGTAGGTAATGGATAGAAGGATTGGATAGGAAATGGTACGGAAGGGAACTGATAGGAGAAGAGTGATAGGCCGATGAGACAAGGTGTCCCCAAGTGTAGATTGTTGGAGAAATTTGAGCAGTTTTCAGGAGCATCATTATTGTCTTTGGATCATGTGCAGAGTTCAGAGACATTTGTCCTTCTTCCTGTATATTCCTATCCAGAATGGGAAGACATTATGCACACATCTGCAGTTCTATTTCTTCCTAAGGGGAGGAATGTTGTTTGACGTTCATGGGTCTTCATCTTTATTCTGTGTCGAGCATCTTCCAGCACTGCAGGAGTCATCTTGAGGAGCAGTTGCATGGTCTCTCTTCTCATCTCTATTTTGGGAGGGAGCATTTCCTTGCATGGGGTTTCATCCTTCTCACTTATGGGGGGGTCATCAGACCTTCTCTCTTCTTCCTCTCTTATGGGGGGCGGCATTCTTGATTGTACTTTTGTGATGGATTCACTTCTTGGGGGGTCTTAGTTTTAGTCCTTCTTCCATCACATGTTTATGTACTTGTATTTTTCTCTCTTTTGGAGAGGAGTTTTCACCCACTGGGTTTTTCTCCTTTCTCTCCACTTTATGAGAGATTTTGTTGTTCATGGGTACCTAAAATTTCCTTGAAGTCGGGACTCATTCTTGCAGTAGTTGCATGCTTTTCATTTCTCCCTAAGTTGCACTTATGGGGGGGTGTTGGTGTAATTAAATATTTAATTACACTTTATTAAGTTTACTTAGGGCTAATTTTAGTCTTAGGTTATTCTTAAGCATATTAGGGTTTTTCTCTAACTTGCAAATATAAAAGCAAGTTCTCACATGTAATTCTTTAATCCATTTCATTAATTCATCCTTATTGTGCAAATTATTCCTCTTTGCTTTTTTCTCTTGTGGAAGGTAAATCTTAGGTTTTGCAGGTGATCTTTGTGGCTTGAATTAATTATCAAATTCAACATAGATGATATAGAAGATTAACTTACACATGACGCCTGTTTGCCAGGTTTTCATCATGGTACTTATCCAAGGTGCCTGTTTGCCAGATTTTCACCGTTGGACGAAGGGACTTTTTTTTTGAACATTTGGATAGGAGAAGGTGGAATACGGAAGAGAGGGCCCTGAGTGCTTGGTTCCATGAAAGGTGATAGTCCCACTAGAAAGATGTCATCACATGGACCATGTCAAGTGCTCTCATAGATGTTGGTAGGAGATTGCAGGACAGTGAGATGGAAAAGGTAGACAGTGGATTGTGGAAGGTACAATAGTGGAGGATGATGCAGAATATGGATGGAAAGCTTATGCAAAAGCATGGACCACGGGAGTAGGATGGGGAATATATGTAGGAGGTATATGGAAATGTTTGTGAGATGGAAGGGAATCATGACCAACTGTTGCACATACCATGATAAACATTGAAGCTGGTGATGGGAAAGTAGTGTAGGAAGAAATAAAGACTTTTGCTTGTGGATGAATGACTTAGGCATGTAGGGATCCACATAGACTGAGTATTTTTCTAATTTTTGCTTGCCATGTGGGATGGAAGAATTGGAGACTTTTGGATGGAAAGGGAGAAAGTGGATGGTTGGGATTCTTGAGAGGTGGATGCCTCATTTGACTTGATGGCTTTTTGCTTAGGCACCCAAACCACTTTTCTTTTAGATAGTACCTGTGAAGGTATGGGCTGGAGTGTATGCAGCTTTGGTGCAACTTCGGAGGTAATCATTTGTTGGATGCGGACCCACACCTTTTTCAATTTGGCATATAGGTGTGTGGGTGTATGCAGCTCTTGAGAAGGATGTTTCTTTGATTCTTGGCTTTTGTATCCTAGGTCATGAGGACTCTTAGGATTTTTGACTTTATAGGTAGAGGCATCCAGATTTTTATTGTTGAATTCCCACGGGATGGTGGAAGTGGGGTTGGAGGAAGCCCTTTGTTTAGACAACATGTGCATTTGGTGGCCATGATTGGGATTGTTAGAAGATTCATAGATGGATGAATAAGGTGTTGGAAGAAGTGGTGGTAAAATGCATGGAGGGATATTAGGAGTTGGAAGTAGCGAAGGTAGATTGGATGGTAGAAGGTGTATGGTCACATGCTTTTGACATCCATAGGATAATAGAGGTGGAATGGCAACATATGTTTTGGGGATATGATAGGGTTTGCGATGGAAAGTGGAGGATTTTGAAGGAGTGGAAGAAGTACCAACATCTTGAGATTGTTCACCTTGGGGTATGTATCCAAGGCCGTACAAATGAGGAGGAACATTGACATGGACGAGCTCCACAATACCTTGTTCATGAAGGCCTAATCCTTTACCTTGATAGTTCATATGTTCAAGTATGCGGTGGACAAAGGGATTATGTGTAGGTGGAACACTAGACATGAGTTCCTTATTGGATGAAGAAGGTGGGATAGAAGATAATGGTGGCTGGTGTTCTAAGGAGGAACACTCATGAATGAAGGCGGTAAGACCAAGGATATATGGTGGGGGATTTGCAGCATGGTCAATAATGGATGGCGGAGGAATATTTTTGGTTTGATCTTCTATGCTTGCTTGGGAGGCAAGTGTCTCATCAAGGGAAGTGGAAGTTGTTAGATCTTGGATGGGACTAAATGGGGTTATAAGCTCTGAACCATGGAATGCATAAAGTGGGCTAAGAGGATCATCATGGTCTGCTTGATCATAGATAGGCTCTTGATCATAGATGGGATCTTGATCATAGATAGGATTTAGCATGATGGAATTAAGGTGCTCTTGTATAGGTTCGTCATCAATGATAATATCATGAACACAGAAAGGATAGAGGTTATGGAGGGGCTGAAATTGGATCTCTAGCTCATGTATAGGATCAAGTTGCTCATGGATAGCTTCTTCATCAAAGGTAGTATCTTGATCATGGAAAAGATATAGGTTATGAATGGTTTGAAATTGGACTTCTTGCTCATGTATAGGTATAGGATCATCAAAAAGATAAAGGTTATGTAAGGGTTAGACGGGAGTGCTTTGATCTTGATTTAGACAAGGGGTTGATGTTTCCACATGTTCTAAAGTGTGCTCTTAACATAACTCTTGATGTGCTTGAATTGAAGTTGAGGTAGAAGAATCTTGGATAGGCTCTTAGTCAACAACATGAAGGTGCGACGGACCTTGACTTTGGTTCATGGTAGGAGGTTTTTCAATATGCTCAAGGGGTTGCGAACTCCATGATGGGGTTGTAGGATTTGACATGCTTGAAGACTCTTTGATAAGGTCAAGGACCTAAATTTGGGGACATGCTTGACTTTTTGCTAGTAGCCCTTGGATCACATCATTGGTAGGTGCATAGGTAGAGGAGTGAGGTAATGGATGAGTGGATTTGGAGTTCTCCATGGTAGGATTAGTATGCCTTGGGCCATGTGTTATAGGAGATGGTGAAGGAGGACTAGTAGATGGAGTGATATATGTTTTCCAACTTGAGGTGGTGCTTGCCTTGTCAAGAGTATCATGAAGACGAGAAAAGAATGTATTCTTTTGGGGTGAGGTGTAGCTAGTACTGGCCTGTTCATCTTGTAAGATTGTCATTTCTTGTTGTATCACTTGGAGTTCTTGAGCAATTGCTATACGATCCTGGGGCGAGATATCAAAGTCTAATTGCTCTTGTAGGTATTGGAGTTCTTGAGCAATTACTTCTAATTGGTTTGTCATTCCAACAGAAACTGACACAAGACTGAAATGGGTACCTAGAAAACCTAAAATTTTTCTCTGAAAAGATGTGGAAGTACTCACTGTTACGCATGTGCAGGAACAGATGTGCAACAGAAAAGGATAAAAGCGCAGAAAGTTGACATAGATGCGCAATACTGGTAAAAATCAGATGCGCAGTAATAGGTGGTATAAGAGTAGCCAGTCGGTATAAATGCACAGCTAGTCGGAACAAATGCGAAACAAAAAGTGATAAAATACAACTCTAGTTTTTTCAGTGTTTTTGCAAATTTTTAGCAATTTTTCTAATGTTTTTGGTTTCTTTTGTTGCAGGATGGTCTCTTTGATCTAATTTTTTGTAATTATGGCAAGAAGACATAGCAAACACAAAGAATATTTTTATGGTTTTTTATTTTTTGTGATTTTTTTACTCTTTTTGGACTAAAAGAAAGCAAGTACAATCCTAGGTTTCAAAGGACAATATAAACTAAATTCTCACTATCTCTAGTGAAGCATCTTCGGGAGGTGATAATCGCCCTTCCTTACACTGAATTATAGGGGTTTTTGGTCTACTAAAACAAAGGATGAGTAATAAAGGCAAACATTCGAGTGGTTATACATGCGGCAGCACTACTCTCTGTTATGGAGTCTCCCAGCCTGCAAGGGTTGCGCCTTGGAGGGTTTTGGGGGAGGTTGGCTATCAGTATAACACAACTGCACTCGTTGTTTGAAGCTTTCACTCCAAACACAATTTATTTATAGTGGCTTGGAAGGACTTGGCGTCTATCCTGTTACCACTTAGGGTCGTTCCTACTTGGATGAACGGTATCCAAGAGCAGGCCCCTCTAAAGCAAAAAAAACACATGTGAAAATGATGTCTGGCATTTTGGTCACCCAAGATAGGGGAGAGCATAGGCTTGGTATCATTCCCAAAACACAGAATACAATGGTTCTTTTCCCCTAGTTAAAATGAGAAAAACTAGATGAGCTATTTACTTGGGCAAGCACAGAAATTTGTTAACTATGAAGTGATAACAAGATAGCAATGGTCTAGTTTTTACCAAGATAGCAATGATGTCTTCAATTTTAGCCCAGATAGCATGAATTTATTAACTTTAAAGTGATAATCGAGATAGCAATGGTTTAGTTTTTATCTAGATAGCAATGATGTGTTCAATTTTATCCAGATAATAATGATTTGTTAACTTTGAAAGATAGCAATATAGCAATGATTCAATGATATGCAAGATAGTAATGATTCAATTACCGCCTTCCTAGTTAACACTATGTGAGATTTGCATGAGCATCCATTTACCTTCCCGTTAGAAATCGAAGTGTGAGTTAACAAGTGCAACTATATGATTCTAAACCAATACCTAGCCTACAAAATAGATCAAGGAGTGTTCCTGCAAAAGAGATGTCAACGTTAGCAAAAACTTCAAGGAAACCCTAAAAATCACTACCTAGATCAGATGCGCCACTTCAGAGACTGAATGCGCAGAAACAGAGATCAGAAGCACCTCAATACATATGTGCTAAGATAGAGATCAAAATTGCAGGAAAATAGTGTATATGCACCGAACTAACAGATACGCCATATCAAAGGGTAAATGCATTGTAACAGAGTCTGTATAAGCTAGAACATATAGTATATGTGTCAGATTAGAGACTGTATGCACCGAAGGAACGTATGCGCCATAACAGATATTAGATGCGTGTTAGGATGTGTTAGATGTGCTATTTCCTCCTATGTACAACTTTCTAAAACATAAAAAACTTAGTTTTTGGGTGAAATTTAGGGCTAGACCCCACGGTGGGCGCCAAAAATGTTAAGGGAAGATTGGATTCAAATGAATAATCAATATATCAATATCAAAATACCTAAAACTCAACGAAATACAGAAACAAAGAGATCAATCAAACCAAAGAACTTTCAAAAACCTTTGCAAACCTCAAAGCTTCATAGCTTCCATTGGTTGCCTATCTCAATTGATCTTGCATGTATGAATAAGGCCCTCAGAGAGTGCACTTCCTTGCTATAATTCCAAGATTGTCAATGGAGAACGGCTATGATAGTTGATTGCAATGAAGATGAGCTTCACAATAATGATAGTAGTATGGTAACGAGTGTGATCACAAGCAATGAAGGAATTGGTAACAAAGACGTGCTGTAATTCCTGTAGAGTAACGATACTTAAAGCTTGGATGAATGAAATGGAAGAACAAGGTTCAATTTATAGACTTGAGAGAAAGAAGATCAACGCTATAGAAAGAATGAGAAGATCAATGGTATAGAAACCTTGAGGAACATGCGCGAATAAGAAGACATGTGTCTTGCTATATTTTGCATGAGAGAGATTAAAGAAATAGAAGAATGAGTTAACTGAAGAGATAAATCAATTAAAAGAATAGATCAATCAGTTAAGAGAATAGAACAAGAGAACAGAAATTGCATGAGGATGAGAAGATATTTTAGCTCAATTAATATTTAGAATATTCAATTGCATGTGCACAAGGATTGAATTATATTTAGAGATAACTCAATTTAGAAGAAATAGACAACTTAAATAAATAATTGATTTATTTAAATTTAGAGAAGATATTATTGGAAGAAATAATTAAATAATTGGAATTATTTAATTTAGAATGATTTTGGAAGAATAAATAAAATATTGATTATATTTTATTTTTAGAGATTGAGAGGATTTAAATAAATTTGATTTGATTTATTCAAATTTGGAAAAAGAATTTGATTCAATTAAATAATTAAGATTTATTTAATTGTTTGGAAGAATTTAATTAAATAAAGGATTTTATTTAATTTTGAATTTAGAAGAGACAATTAAATACTTCGATATTTAATTAATTTAGAGGAATATGAATCAAATAAATAAATTTATTTATTTATTTATTGATAGAGGAATTAGAATCGAATAAATATTAAGAATATTTATTTAGACTGAATCATGTCATTTTTAGGTGTATACAGCTGCATATACCAGAACAGCAGTTGTGAGGGTACAAATCTCTCTGAAATTGCTTCTAGAGTCCCATTGGGTGTGCCAAAAACTATTGTCAATTCAAGTATGCACCCTTGTTAAGCTTTGCGAAGACTTAACTACTTGTTGAAACCTAGAAACATTCTCAGATGTGGGTCTCCTTTCTTGAGAATGAATCTCCAGAGTGAGTTGGTTCTCTTAAAATTTCTAAACTATGACTTGAGGGGAAAAGGGATAGAAATATGTAACTGAAATGCAAACTGATTCTGGAATCTAAAACTAAATGAAGTTCTATCATTCACAGGCAGATCCTCTAAAATAAATCCTCACAACTTCACTGATAGTTACTCCTTAAGTAATTTCAAACAAGGTTTGATGTCAAACACAAACTGCAACCAAGAAGAACTAAATTTTAACAATATTAAGACAAAATAAAGGACTAAAATAGTCACAATATAACATCAGATCAAGACTCCAAAATATGTGAAACAAGATGATTTGCTATTAGAACTGAGAGGAATAGAATGCATGAAAAAATAAAATGTGTGAGCCAACTGCTGTATACAAATCTGCTAGAGAGAAGAAATTGAGGCTAACTAATTGAGAAAAACTAAGTTTTTCTCATATAAATGGCTCCAAATGATCTCTAGTGAAGAAAGCTGAAAAAACTCCTAAAAATAGATCTACAATCCATTTTCGAGCTTAAAAAAAAAGCTACCAAAAATAGCCTCAAACTGCCTCCAAACTGCAAAATAAAATTGCCAACTTGATCCTCTAGGTGGTCCCCACCAAATCTACATCCAAATCTATCCAATCTGCCTCATGAAAGCAATTTTTTTGTCCTATTATGTTTAATTTCGCCCAAGGGAATCAAAATGCTTTAATTGCCTAAAAGCAACTCATAATTTCATTGCTTTAAAGTTAACTTTACATGACTTGGCAGTTTTAATCGATATCCTATCGATATGATTTTTGCAAAAATAAAATGATATCTAGTTTACAATTTCACCAAGATATTTACAAGATATCAGTAATGATTTTCTATAAAAATTATTAAAAATATGAATTATTACACATGTTCCAAAAAATAAATAAAAGCCTTAAAAGGCTTGACACCATGGACTCCAAGTGTCGATATTCTGCCACCTCACCATTATCCATATGGCTTGAAAAAATGCCAACTTCCTGCCTCTATAATGCCATCATGTCATATTGACCCCCTTTGACCATGTTTTTATCTAGCATATTCTTCACATTCTCAAGGTTTTGGTTTGATCTTATGCATACATTGAAATATGTGAAGGAATAATAAATAAAATGCATATATGGGAGGTCAAAGACACTCAACCACATGCATTATAATGTCTTGACTCCAATGTGAGTCGACCACCAATGATGTTAAGACCTTGTAGATTCTAAAGGCACATTTCATAATCATGCTCACCTTTGACTTAATAAAATAGGCGATGTTCCTTGTGCTGTCAGCCACCTCTGCTTATGATTGCTAGACACTTATCAACACAAAGTGTTGACCTCAACCCCATTTGGATATAAATGATTAAAATGTTGCATGGTCAAAAATGTGGAAGGGATGTTGAAACAAAAGCAAATGAGAACCCTAAAATGTCGGTCTTTTTATTTTTGTTGTTGTTGGCGTTGAGTTGGCTCTGCAACTGTGGCCGCTGACTTGGGGTTTCATGCTCTGTATGCTTTCCTTTCTCCATTCGATGGTCTTCAATGTTTTTTCATTGCACTTCTTTGGCCAAAAATGACTGCCACCTCCTAGTAAGCTTGAATCTGAGCTTTAAAATGTCATTTAAGTGTATTTTGATGGCTTATATTCTGTAAATGGTCACAGCCATTAGCTGTTTCCTCAGTCTCTCAGTCTTTGATGTGCACTGTTTGGTTTTCTATGTGTTGAACTTGTTAAAAAATGGCAAAATGATAAGGGCCTTGTTCAACCAGTCGTGGCCATTATCCTTTCTCTCTGCTGCACTATCATTCGGTGAGTCTGTTGCTTCTCTTTGCCATCGTTCTTACTATAGATTCATCTTATTTCTGCATATCTGAAACTATGAAGAGGGTTTCATTTTTGTTTAGCTGGGTGTGTGAAATATCTCTTCATAAGGCATGGTCGCTTCTTGTAATGCATTATGTAGCTTCCTTTTTGTCTCTCAATGTAAAAATGTGAAGTTTCTAATGTTGAAGTGAGGGTTTCATTTCTTTGTTCTGTATAAACTGTAACACCTCACGGCCTTGTTTGGACGTTTTACAATGCCCTTTCTCTTTCTCTAAAACACTGCAAAATATATTGGCTCTAAAAGTCGATGTGGGTGTTTGAGAAAAGAGTGCAAATGGCAGTATATGTCATGGCTTCACTAATGAATGTATCAGCATTTTTCTTTCACTATATACACTCAGATCTGAAAACTGAAGCAATATTTGTTCCTTTCTGAGCATAGAAACTTCTTTCTGTAGCATCATGGCATATGGTGTCACTTTTCCTCTCTCATGCTGTCATTGTTATTCTTCAAAAGAAGTGATAATTGTATGCACTATTTCTATCTCTGTAGCTCTACTCACTCCTTCATGGACTTGCATATGAAATGTATACTGTCAGTATTAACTTTGAACTCTTCCACTATCTGTAACAACAAATATACTTTCATTTCTGTATCTCTTGTCCATTTAGTGGACTATAGCATCAGAGTTTTCATATAAAATGATGACCTAGCTGTCATGATATGTTGGCATTGTAACACAAGAAGGCAACACTTACTTTCCTATATAACTGTAACACATGAACATCAGCTATTCTTCTTTCTGTATTCTATCATATCAAATACTTATATGAGATGTCCTATAGGATATGATCAGGTCCACTGTATCAGTTTGACTACTCCTTTCACATGATGATGATACTCTATTACACACATTTAATGAAATGTTCTTTTTGATCCCTTTGGAGTTTGTCAAAGACAAAAGATGAGCCATCTAGATTGGTTGTCTTGTATTTTCTGCTACAGATCTGCAATACTTATCATACTTCTTTTATAGATATGAAATAAATGCAACATGTGATGACACTTGTCTGATGCTCAACTTATCAGTAGCAAAAAGTGAGGTATAATTGGATATATTTCATCATTTAAGAGGCAGCTCATGTCGTTGAATTCTGAATTTGATTCTATCACTCCAATTAAATGAGAAAGTATGAAGCTTGGTACTCACCTGTCTTTGCAATTTGGCTACTGATTTGTAATGAACACTCCAATTGGACTATTGATGTTAATGAGTAAACAATCTTCAGATAATTCATACTTGTGAACACTTACTCCTTTATCAGTATGATGATTACAAATGTATTGTGTACTCCTAATTATTATCATGCTTGAGAATGTCATTTCATAGCAGTTGAAGTAGTGTATAGGCTATTATATGCATTGAATCTTTTCCTCCATCTATTCATGTCATGCTCTTGGTTGCATTTCATACTCTAAAGTGAAATCATGGTCATGTCCTAAAATGGGACTGATGTATATGATTGTCTTGTTACTCTTTCTGCTTGTCATGTGAATGTCGTCAATGATCTTCTTCTTCTATTCATCCCTTTTGAGAACAAGGGACAGCAACATGCTGGGATCGACCCTTGTGGGAGCCCATTTGACACCACATGTTGAATGTCTTCAGTCAACTTCATGATTTGTCCTATACCTGCACATGAAACAAACATATGAGAAAAAAAATGATGGTCTTATGTTTGCTTCTCTTCAGTTCCTTCTGCACATGGATGTTCTTATTTGATGAATGCGTTACAACTAAAATATTATGTTTCTCTTGATTAATGAAGGATTTTCATAACCGGAGCTTCTAACGGGACCTTTCCCGCATTTTGTTCAGGTATATGCCGAGGTCGGGAGCGGGAACTAGAGGCTTCTACGAGATCAACCAAAACAAGGCAATGATGGCTATGTCTTTCCCTCTTCTTCATTAGATGCATAGTGTTTTATTTGTAGTTGCATGAGTTCAGCTATAACCCACAGTTTGTGTGGGACATCTGATATGCCTTAGTTTCCTTCAATGCAATGTTTGTTCGCTTATGTATTCAAAATTGTAAATGAACAATCACTATAGTGAATGAATACTTATCTCTTTTACTGCTCTGTAATGCAATGAATGATTGAAACTTTTCTTTTTTTGCATCTGAATAACTGAATTGCACTTGTCATAACAACTATGCAACTAACACATAATAGAAATAAATCAATCCACATTCAAAAATGATAAGTGATAAATCTATATAGCCAATTTTTTGAGCTGGGGTCAAAAAATGCTAACAGATACTTTACCCTAGACTTGTGCTTGCCAGACAACTTCAGATGAACTTCACTGATCTGGCGAGAGAACTCCATCAAAATAATCTTATTACTACAATGTCTCAGGAACAAAAATGGGGCTCTCTTGGAGCCTGCTATTCTTATGTATGTAGATTTAGGGAACTGTATGAACCACTGTCTCCATGGCCTAATAACATCCATTGCTCTGGTAGACATCCTGAAAGCGGGATCTCCTATTAGTTATAGAATTATAACATAAAGAAAGGCATCATTTACCTTTTTGAAGTGTTTCTCCGCCTCCTTTAACTCTAATTGGGGATAGAACTCCCAGATTTTGCTTTGTCCTGGAGCTTCTCCTCTTACTCCCATTGTAGTCAACCCATGGAAATTTCCAACTCTAGTAGCCAACCACACAACATATGATGTCATATAAAACTTCTTTACTTGCACCACGGACATAAGTTGAGCATGTATATTATCTGAAACCATCTAAGCCCAATCTAACTTAGTGTCCCCTTTCAAAGTAAAGAAGAT